>PVIJ01013665.1:0-44128 GCA_004024925.1 Scalopus aquaticus | reverse complement strand
TAAGTGAAACCATTCAATAATTTTCTCTTTCTTTCTGGCTTATTTCACTGATCATGATCCCCTCTAGGTCCATCCATGTTGCTGCGAATTGCATGTGTTTGTCTTTTTTGAATGCTGAATAGTATTCCATTGTGTATATGTACCACATCTTCTTGATCCAGTCATCTATTTTTGGGCATTTGGGTTGTTTCCATACCTTTGCTATTGTAAACAGTGCTGCAATAAACATGCGGGTGCATGACATACTGGTATATTTCAGTTTCCAGGAGACTGTATGATTTAGACTGCCTGATTTGTCAGCCATCATTTCTCCCTATTTCCTACTCTGCCTTGCCCTACTCTGTTCCCCAGTACTGTGAAATGTTGTTTCTCAGCCATAGTCCTCACTCAAGCTGCAACTTCTTCCTTCTATCTTTCTTACAGACCTGTTTCAAAAGTTACCTCCTGCAGGAAGCTTTTCCTAACACCTCTGAGGTGTTTCCATAGTCTTCCATGCTGGGCTCTCATTACACTTACCACATTGTTATGGAATTTAACTATATACTTAGACTCTCTCACCACCTAGACTGTGAGCCTACTGAAGTTAGTGATTAGGGTTTATTCATCTTTGTGGCCTCAGCACTTGCACAATACTTGGAATTTACTTGGACTGAAATAAATAGTACCTGGATCGTGTAGCCGGTACCTATCAATAAGCCCCTCCATAAATATTAATTGAATCAGAAACAGGTTTCCCTCAATTATAAAAACACTTATTTGAAGATCTTTAAATATGAAAGCAGCTCTTTCAATAATTACTTTTATCTGATGCCTTCAATAAATTATTTTTAATCATCACTGTGCCTTCACAGACCCTGGCAATCTGACAGTACACTCAATATTGTTGTTCTATAAATTTGAAGAGTTTTGGGCTTTCATTGAGTTTCTTTTTAAGCCAAATCTCTCAAATATACAGAACTGAGTGGGCAAAGGGAAGAGGATGTGGTTTAGGATTCCCTGGATTGATTCATGAAAGGATAGAGTGAGGAGATTAATGCTGACACAGTGCCCTCTATCAAAATAGCCTGCTGATATAAGAAAATGATCACAAGCAGCATATGTGCTGGTTGGGAAAGAGCATTCCAGATGGCTATGTTACATCTGAATTTTTTAAACAGCCAGACTTTCAAATAGAGAAAGGGAAAATCTGGTATCCAAGTCATTTCTAATTCTTTCCCTGGGAGATGATCTGAAGTTGTTGCCTTTAAACTCTTAAAGTCCTGATTGATAAGTATAGACTACTTCACTGTAAGGCTAATCATTTTCTTAAAACTAAATGCTGAAAGGATAATTACTAAAAATCATACTAAGAAGCATCTCTTCTTTCCTTATAATTCTGTTACATTTACTAACATACAGCACTTCACATTTCTATTAAACTTTTGCAGAACAATTTAAGTCCCTATTTACCTGTGGCCTAGTAAGATTTTGTGTATTAGATCCTTTAATATTTCTGAGTAATGCAGCATTTAATTTAAATATCTCTTGTGATCTTTAGTGAATTTCTTGTACCATCAGTAGAGACATCTGCATGTGATTCTGAAAGGAGCTTGCTGCATAACAGTCACGTGTTGAATTTCATCATGACAGTAAATAGCAGGGGACAGGCTAGTATATGCTCTAATAATGACACTTCGAGAGAATTCTAGCCCTGTAAATTCCAAAAATGTGAGCAGATGATAAAAATTGAACAACACCAACTCTGGTCCCTTCTTAACCCCTTATGCCACCAGGGAGGCCCTGTATTCACATTTCTGTATGCAATTCATCCATTTGTTAGTTATTTTGATAACATCTTCAATTCCCCATCAAAAAATGTTTATGTCACCAACATAATAATAAAAGTCTTTCTATTCATAGGTTTGAGATGGAAGATTTATGTAAATGTATATAAGGGCATTGAGGTACCTTTCTGTTTGGGGTATTTTTTCTGTATGTCATAGTATATTTTGTATGATTTTGAAGTTCCATTTTCTTCTCTAGTAATTATCATTTTCTATGTGTTTCCTATTTCCAGAATTTCTGGAACCCATTTCCATTTCAAGCTGTTAGTTTTCTTTTGAAGTGAAGTCCCACTGAATCTTCCCTAGCCTGTAAATCTAAATTTATTTATTCTACATCTCTGTCCTAATTCACATTGACAGTGCCTCCTAATTTAAATCACCAATAGACATCATTATCATGTTATTTGCCTTCTTAGAGTTCAGATAAGGAATAAAATATTCAATAGAATAAACATGATCTTATTCTGACTTCTATGGCACTCCGCTAGGCATTTGACACAATAGACTCATTTTTTATCTATGGCTCAAAAGTATCGTCCAAATTATTTGAAGCTAGATTTCAAATGATATATATCATTTTCATATCAAAAAGTGTCTCAAGGCCTATATTAACAGCAACCTATATTCCCTTCTTGTGTATAACAATTTTCGGAGGAAAAATTATTTTGTGTAGTTGACATAATCTACTTTTTAAAAAAACATGATTATAAAAAAATTTACTCCCATCTCCAATTGTTGCCATCTCTATTGGTTAAATTTTTAGCTATGACAGGTGGTGAGTTGCCAATGAAAATTCCATTCTATGGATCAAGAAGATGTGGCATACATACACAACGGAATACAACTCAGTAATCAAAAAAGATAAATTCATGCCACTTGCAGCAACATGGATGGAGCTGGAAGGGATTATGGTAAGTTTAATAAGTCAGAAGGAAAAAGAAAAATATCAGATGATTTCACTTATTGGTAGAATATAGGGAAACAGAGCAAAGGGTCAGGAAAATGACAAAACTTGCAGGCAAACTATAGATCTGAGGCATCCAGCAGGGGAAGGGGAGGGAGAGGAGTCAAAACAGGGGAGGGAAGAGCACAAGGGACTATGGTGATGGTTCAGGCATGATGTGGTAGGAGAATTATGGGGACAACACCTGAGGGGAGAAATCAAATATTGTACAAAAATGAACAATGATATAAGAAATTTTTTTAAGATTTATTTTATGTATTTATGCATACAAGAACTGGGGTATAGGCCAGAGGTGGGGGGTTGAGAGGATTCAACAGAGACAGAGTGGGGAGCAGAACAGGCAGATCCACTGAAATACACTGCTGAGGGGAGCAGTGGGTGAGACAGGAGAGGTCTGCTGTGGCATGTGGATCAGCTCCCTGGCTGGGGATCGAACTCTTGCTTGATAGCACTGAGACTTTAACCCCTGCGCCACCAGGGAGGCCCTAAGAAAGTTTTTAAAAATTAAAAAAGAATATTTCATTCTAGCAAAGGAGAAGTATGAATTTCTGCCACTAGCAAATTACATACCCTGTCTGTAAAATATGTCATATTTTCTAGGGTTGTTGTGAGAATTAAATGACACCCCAATGTAAGCACTTCATCCTGTGGGTGGTCACTGATACTTTTGTTACTATCATCTTGTGGCCAGCTGCACAATATTTAAAAGATTCACTGACAAAAGCTCATCTAAAGTAACCATTCCACTTCACAGAGAAAAAAATCCCTGAAGAAGGGCTGAGGCAAGTAGAATGTCCACCCGAGTGTCACTATCGGAGACAGGAGTAAGATTCCTGAGAGGAAAAAGATGTCACACATGTTTGGGGGAGAGGGGAGGGTCTGAAGGAAATTTGGATGTGGGGAGAGACCAGGAGAGGGCTTGAATGATGAAAAAATTTGGATTGCTGTGTGGTGTAAAGTGCTACCTTCTCTTCCAACTGTCAGGAAAAAAACCAGTAAAATCTATATTACCCACTAAATTGGTTAGGATAAAGTTCAAAAGAGTAATAGAAACTCCAAATGCTTTTTTCTCCCTCATTTAAGAGAAATGAAGAGATATTCAGGGTAGGTATGATGACTACACCATATCGAGATCCTTCCAGATCCTTCCAAGATCCTTCTGCTGCTCTGCCTCAGGTAGAGAGAGCCTGTGTCCTCTTGGCCAGTATAAATTTTGGAGTGCCAGTCACCACAACCAAATTTTAAGCAACACGATGGAAGAAGGGAAAGAATAGGTACACACTTTTCTTTCAAGATCTTCCAGGGACACCACACAATACTTTCCTTAAATTTCATTGGCAAGAACTCATCACACGGTCACCCCAAGAAGAACTGGAGATTCGGAAATGCCTTGGTTGTATAAGAATATGCCCAAATAAAATCTGGGTTCTCTTATTGAAGACTTATCAATACTGACAGATGGTATTTGTCCGTGTGTTATTTATACAAATAAAGTTTATGTGTGGAGAAAGGATACAGAGGATACATTTGATAGGTCAATGGGAGCAAGTTTCTCAAGAGCTGACAGATCACAAAAAAAGGCATTTCCTTTCCTTTTCATTAAATTTCTATTACAGTTATAAGCTAACAATTAGTTTTTCCATGTAAGTTTGTGACTTGCTCTTGGCTCTCCAAATAGATTTAGCTTAACTAGAGGTTTTGGTAGGCCTACAGGTCTACTGAGGGCAGAAGAAACAATCTGCAGAGTATGACTGCAGTACTTTTTTATGTTACAATAGAACAAATCCTTCGTATGACCCCTCAAGCAGGCCTGATGTTATCAACCTGCATTTCTGAAGGTTTTTGATATGTCCTCACAGACTGCCTCAGTGGCTGAATTGAACCCAGTGAGTGGGTATTTGTGAAGTGCAAGGAAGGCATAAAGGAGCTGTAGCTGCTCTTTTGTATCCTTATTTGGTATATAGACCCTCAGGACTCTTTGTTTGGTAGTTTAGTGGTCAACTAAAGTGAAAGTAAACTAAAGTGAAAGCCTGGAACTGAGTCATCATTCTCAACCAATCTTTGAAACCGCATTAGATTTTACAACAGGGCCCAGCTCCAAGGCAAAAAGATTATGCTGTATACATTTCCAGCATTGTCCTGCATTATTTTCCCAACAACGTTTTCATTAGGCTAGCCTGGCCGGTGTACATATGAGAAGAAAAGCCAGTGATCCTTCAGCTCTGTTCAATGCCTCTATTCAAGGTCATCACCCAGTGTCATTCATCTTTTCATTCAACAAATATTCATTGAACATTGTCTATGTAGTAGGCACTGTGCTGCACCTTAGGAATATAACAAAGAACAAGTGTTTAAAGGTTTTATCAGAAATTCCTTTGCAGGGAGGGGGCGAGGAGAAGGGTAAAGAATTATGGGGGCTTTAGTAGTGGGGTGGTATGGTAACATACATCTGAGGAGGTCCGAGCCTATTCCTCTAAGTCATATGCAGTGTTGCAAACCAATGTTACCTCATAAAGAAAAAAACGGGGCTTCCCTGGTGGTGCAGAGTTTCCAGTCTCAGTGCCATCAAGCTATCACCAGCCACTGCAGCATGAGTTTGATCCCAGCCAGGGACATGGTGTAGCTGACCTCTCCTGTCTTGCCTACCGCTCCCATCAGCAGTATATTCAGTAGATTTGCCTGTATTGATCCCCACTCTGTCTCTGGTGAATCCTCTTACCCCCACATCTCTAGTCTACACCCCAGTTCTTGTATCCATAAAGAAATAAAAATAAATCGTAATTTTTTTAAACGGAGGAAAAAACCCAGATATGCCTTTCCTGAAAGTCTCATCCAAAGTCGTTACCCTCAGCCACTTAGTATTCTCTGACTCTTGTTTTATTCATATCATCTCTCAGCAATCTATCATTTTACTTTTTTTTAGTCTTAACTCTTAGTTCCATGAGGCAGAAAGATTCTACTTGTTCCTTTCACCATTGCCTAACGCCATTGCCTAGCACAGTGTCTAGCACTGTGTGATACATAAACATGTAAATATTTGGCTAACATAATGGACCCTCAATGTGTACTAGTGAGTAGTTTTTTTTCTGATCAGAGTTCAGAATTTAGAATGAAGAAAATTTAAAAAAAAAGCCTTGCAAAAAATCTTAAATAATTTAATAAATGAGTTAGTGAATAAAATTATCATTTCCCATGATTCTAGTAGCTATTTTGTACTTTGTAAAAAGTACATACAAAGTATGTAGGATTGTTTTAGTCTCCCAACACAATTCTTATCTTTGTTTGCCACACTAGTGGATTTACTGTACCAGCAGGTGGCGCTCCAAAGTAAAGCTGAAATAGTGTTAGTACCCACTCTCCTACCCATCCCCACCCTGTTTTCAGGTTATAGATTAATGAGTAAGAGGTTATCAGTGAAAAAAATTCTTTCACATTTTTTTTCCAATAAATTCTTCACATTTTTATGTGACATACAGATAATTGTTGTATAGAAAAATCCCTAGATAAGCTTATTTTTGACAGGAAATCCTAAAAAAAGAGTGAAAGTAAAAATTACATGTTGCATTTCAACAAAATTTAGAACTGAGGAGAGGCGAAACACATAAACAAGGTCAGAGAAAGTGAAAAAGCAAATTTCTGTTATGTCTTCCCAAATCAACTCAGATACCTGGGAAACTTGAATCAAGAGATTGGCAATCCATATTATTAAACTAAATGTTCTTCAAAAACAATTTCACTAATGTGGTCATATTCAGTTTCATATATATCCATTAATATATTAACTGCTTATATTAACTATTTTTTATGAAAGTGTGATTGTAAAGTTATCTAGGTAATCTCATGCCAAGTGTCAGAACATCACATATGAGATTTTGTGCAGCAATTTAGCTTATTTCATATTTGATCTCCACACTAGTTTTGCCAAGTGATTTAAGTGAAATAGTGCTCTAGTAAGTTGCACAGCAGAGAACAGAACCCCCTAACTTCAATTCTTATTTTTCTTTATCCAAATAGCCTTTCTTTTTATGCATCTAGAATTTCACCTATACTATTTCAATTACAGTCATAGATATAACATTCACATTTTAGAAATCTTAAAGGCACCCAACTAGTCTACTAGTTTTAAAATTATATATTCAGACTTAAAAAAAACAACCCAATAGCATTTCTCTGTTCTTCCTCTAAAATGTCTCTCAGATGCTGCTTAGAATTTCCATAACAGCCATTCTTCTAGACTTAAGGTCAGTTATAATACATTATTTTCAAAAAAGTAACAAGCTATTTTTGCCCACCAAAGTTTTAGGAAGAATTAGTTTATTATATCACCAGCATCTGTTATTTAGCAAGAGCCAAGGGAAATAGGGCAGAGGACCTGGTAAGAAATGAGAACAAAAAGTACATGCTGTATGATTCCACTTTTAGGAAGTTCAAGAATAGGTGATAATCCGGGCCTCCCTGGTGGTACAGCGGTTGAGCGCTGCGCTGTGGAGCTGTCGGCAGTGCACGATGCGGGTTCGATGCCCAGCCGGGGAGAATCCCACATGGTGCGGCAGACCTCTCCTGCCTCGCCCGCTACTCCCCTCAGCAGTGTATTTCTGATCTGCCTGTTCTGCTCCCCGCTCTGTCTCTGGTGAACCCTCTCGCCGCCCCACGCCTCTGGCCTGTACCCCAGCTTGTATGTATAAATAAATAAATCTTAAAAAAAAAAGAATAGATAATAATCCACAAAGAAAGATAACAAGAGTATTTACCTTTGTAAAATTATCTACTTGAAGGGAGACTTTCTAGTTGAGAATATTCTCAGCAGTTAATATTACACAAGTATATTAATTAGAATTTATACAACTATATATTTAACATTGTGTACTTTACTATATATGTAAGTTATATCTTGGTATAAAAAAGTAACTTTTTTAAAAGTGAGAGCTTTTAAGTTAGACAGTGTTTGCCATTTATCAGTGTTAAGATCCTACATGTTACCTCTCTAAACCATAGGAACCACATCTGGAAAATTAGGACATTTCCCTCATGGGATAGTTGCTTGGATTAAGAGAACTAGCACATTCAGTGCTTGATAAATTTAGCAGTCATGATTATCATCATACTACTATCTTCTAAAGGACAGGATGAAAAGTAGGTAATGAGAAAGAAGCTACAATCCATATACAAGAATAGAATAAGCAGAAGATCACAAAGGACAATTGTGGAAGTCTTCGACAGACATTCTAAAGCTTGAGAAAGAATGCAGGAATATCTGCTAAATATGGCTCCTGAAGTCAGATTACCTGAGTTTGAATCTAGATGCAGCAGCCCAAGTTCCTTAACCTCTATATGAAACGTGCAGATATTAATTTCTACTTCATATAGTTTCTGCAAAAGAAAACATTTGGAATGTGGGAGAAAATGACTTTGCTTTAGAACTAGTAATTTAAATATCTATCAAATATTTACACCTAAGTTGAAATAACAGCAAGTTTATCATTTATGCTCTGTTTGAAAACCATATACTAAGAAAAATATTCCTAAGTATTCTATCTGAGGTTGTATATTAGTTTTTTAGGACTACTGTAACAAATTAACATAAACTGGGTGACTTAAAACAGTATAAATTTACTCTCTCACAGCTCTGGGGCTAGAAATGCAAGATCAAGTGAGGGGAAGGATCTCCCCTGGCTCTCAGAGGCATCCTTCCTTTAGCTACTGGCAGTCGCTGGCAATCCTTGCTGTCGTTTGACTTGCAGATTATCACTTCAGTCTCTGCCTTCTTCACATGATGTTCTCCCCTGTATTTGTCTCCATTTACTCTTTTTATAAAAGACACTAGTCACTAAGGTTGCCCTAGTCAAATATAACTTTCTCTTAACAAATTACATCTGCAAAAACCCTATTTCTAAGGGCACATTCTGAACTTTTGGGGGGAAACAATCAATCTAATACAAGTAACTTTTACCAAGAAGACAAAAATAAAATAGTTCAACACACATAAACATTCTTTATTAAAAACACGTATTTTCTTTATAGCACACATTTATGTTTTTTACTTCTTTTATTACCCATCTCTTCCAAATAGAATTCAAGTGTTCTGAAATTAGGAATCAGAATAGTGCCTGGCATTCAGCTGAGGTTCAAAAAACATCTGATGGATGAATGAACTAATGGAGTTCTGACTATGAGATATAAAGATAATTCAGTATAAAATAAAGACTTCTTAGCCGCTGTTCCAGAAAATTTCCCATCACTTTCAAATAACATTTTTTATTGTGATCAATAGATTACCCAAAATAAATCAACAATTGAGAAAATAAAGCAACCAAGTAAGTATTCCAGCCACAACATAGACTTTTTAAAGATTTATTTATGTATACAAGCTGGGGTACAGGCCAGGGGCGTGGAGCAGCGAGAGGGTTCACCAGAGACATGAGTGGGGAGCAGATCAACGGAAATACACTGCTGAGGGGAGCAGCAGGCAAGGCAGGAGGGGTCTGCAGTGCTATGTGGGAATCTCCCTGGCCAGGTGCTGAACTCGCGTCGCCGCTGCCGACAGCTCCACAGTGCAGCACTTAACCGCTGCGCCACCAGGGAGGCCCCACAACATAGACTTTAAAAGATGTTCTGTCTTGGGATTTGCAAGTATTCCTTTGACGTTACAAGAGGACTTGGGGAAGAAATTGGGTAGGAAGCAGATTCATGACCTCTACCACCCATCTGCATCCTCACTTCAACTATTCTTACCTGTCTTCTGTAGCTTTGTTTAGTGAAATCACTTTTTTTAAAAAAAAAATATATAGTCTTCATATCACTCGTCTACAGACAAGCAAACAGCTCATCAGATTTTTCGCATAATATTTTGCCTCAGTAGGCATTTTCTTACAGTAAAATGAATTAATTGCTACTTAGTATTGCCTTACTAATAATGAGAGCTAATTTGCATCCTCATACTTACCTTGAAATGTTTAGTGAAATTTTAAGAGTAAAATAATCACTAGCTTTGTTGATTATTTATTCCAATTTTAACTCCTGAATTAACTTTAAATCGATATTACATATTTGCCAATTTATTCTAACATTTGGATCACAGTCACTTAAGTAGTGTCGTAAAAGCATGAATTTAGGAGTCAGTTTGCAATTGGACTTGAAATTATCTTGGTCACCTCCTATGAATGATTCTAGGTTAGTCCCTTTTTTAGTTTCTTTTCTGAAAAATTGGGATATCTAGTTCCTATTATTATGAGAATTATATAAACAAATCATGTAAAAGAAACTTGTAAAAAATAAATAAGGATGTTTATAAAAATATATTAAGGACCTTGCACATAGCAGGTACTAAATAAATATTAGTGTCTCCCCTCATATAGTATATTCAAAACTCTTTTAAAGGACTTATTACAAGACTTTTCTTAATTTCAACTTTCTCATGCTAAAGCCTTATTCTACTTAATACTTAAGGTTAAAATTTTGCTTATATTTTGTTTTCTCTATATATCTAATTGAAAATCATCCCAAATTAGTAAGTGGCTAAAGATTTTTCAAAAATCATACTTCAGAAGATTAAATAATGGCTGCTTTATATCTCAAAGCACATACATCATTTTGATTTACATTTTGATTTACAGGTGATTTTTTTGAAATTGCCGTAATGTGAGCGGGCATAGCGCCCTATAAACAGATGGATGTGAAAGCTCAGGTGCCAGAAATCCAGCATGGTCACAGTTCATGTAGAACATTAAAATGCTGACAGTTCTTATAATTGGTCATCTGTTCCTGGTAATAATGAAGTCTATCAGAAATAGAAAACAAATTCTGAAATAAATGAATGTGTATTCAAACTTGAGTAGGATTTACAAACATTTCATATTCAAATATTTCTTATATTCTTAAAACTCTATCAATGTGTATCTGATGTAGATAATAGTCTTTCTAGGGTTATAGTTGAAAAAAATACCAATCTGTCAGTTTAGAGCAACAATTCTGCTTTTCTAGTTTGTGCCTTTCTAGTTCAAATTTGGCAATCATCCCTAAAGAAAACAGGGACTCATAATGTAGCTATTATATTTGCAAAGTTATAACAATGAGGATGTAAATTTTGATGGTATTTATAAGAGAAAAAACAGAAAATGCCTAGACAGCTAGCTACAGAGAATTTGTTAATCAATTGTTTTATCTATGCAATGGCTAAATTATGCTATATGCAAACTAGACTGTGCAACCACTAATACTAAAATGGTAGACTAGTTAAATAAAAAGGGAAATGATCATAATATTTTGCCATGAAAATGTATAATACAAATGACTATAAACAAATATTTCAGTCAATAATAAACTAAATAGATTTGAAAGCTCTTAACTCTAATTTCTGATCTGATCATTTCGTATCACCCCCTCTGTTCTTGCTGTGATCTGAGTCATCTTCTTCTACCTGGACTTTTGCTATAGCATCCAAATTGGCCTTCTTGCTTCTGCTTTTGCCCCCACTTAAGTCAGATCTTAATGAACATATTGTATCACCCCTCTGCTCCAAATCTTCCAATGGCTTGTTATCCCACGGAGGGTTAAAGCCAAAGTTACCAAAATAGTTTACAATGACTATGTAATTGAAATTCTGTATTTTTGTCCACGGGACTCTCAACTTTCACCTCTTTACCTCTCTTTTTCTTATCGCATATTGAGTTCTCACCAACTTGCTCATTCTTTTCCAGTCTTACTGTTTTTCTTGCTGGACTTTGAGCATACCAGGGTTTTGCCTTCGCAGTTCCCTCTTGCCTGGAATGCTTTCCCCCCAAATATTCATGAGTCATACTGTTTCTTTCTCCAGGTTTCCATTGAGTCAACTTTTCAGCAAAATCTTCCTTTCATCCTACTCAGTATTATAATCCTTCCCCACCTACCCTGGATTCCCTATATTCTTTAGTACTCAACTATACCTAACATACCAAAATTTCACACATGTATTTTTGCCTATTACCTGCCTCATTCTCTCTCAAGAGTTTACATTTTACAAGACAGGGCTTTTGGTATCCTTTACCAGCTGAGGTACTGTATTTCTACCTGGGACAAATGGATTGCTGGAGAGGGTAGTATGAGAAGAGAGTTCATTCTGTGGTTCAATTCTCAAGGCCACGAGTAAATTGTAAAATCCAAGAAAGCAAATTAGGGGGGGTTTAAAACTTAAGTTCGGTGTTTATGTAACTATTAATTTGTTTTACAAAAAACTGTCACAGTGGGAATTATAATGCCAGTTTATCCATTTCATCCACTAATCAGATAGCCAATCTAAAAATCCAAACTAGAAGAAAAAAAAACAACAACAAAAGTTAGTTTGACTTTCTTAACTGGTACAAATTTATTTTTTGATTTATTTAATTTGTATTTTTTACACTGTGTGTTCCCCTTGGGTAACCCACCACCAATTCACCCATGACCCATCACCATCATCTCTTGTGTTCTTTCTTCCCCATTTTGAGCCCTTATCCTCCCCCTCCCTTGCTGGGTGTCTCTCTCTTGTTGAATAACTACATTCCTGTTATGAGTGAGACCATTCGATATTTTTCTCTTTCTTTCTGGCTTATGTCGCTGAACATGATCCCTTCTAGCTCCATCTAGGTTGCTGCGAATTGCATGTGTTTATCATTTTTGAATGCTGAATAGTATTCCACTGTGTATATGTACCACATCTTCTTGAGCCAATCATCTATTTTTGGGCATCTGGGTTGTTTCCATACCTTAGCTATTGTAAATAGTGCTGCAGTAAACATATGGGCGCATGTATCCTTTTGGATTAGTGTTTTTGTGTCCTTTGGGTAGATTCCCAAAAGTGATATTGCCAGGTCCTATGGAAGCTCCATTTTTAGCAGTTTGAGGAAATGCCATATGGCTTTCCATAGTGGTTGGCCCATTAACTGATACAAATGTTTTTAAGGAGAGAAAGACTATTAAATCTGTTGTAACAGAATAGGTTGAAAGGTTCTTGGTCAAATTCCATTTTACACATTATAAGAATATATAAACTAAGCAAGCTTGATTAAGCACATTGCAACTTAACTGATAAACTTTTTAGGTTCTAAAGTCATAGTTTGTCTTACAAATGTGAAATGTGTTTTTTCCCCCTAATTATTTGTCTAGTGATTATTAATGCTTAGGTCGATGAAGCAGCTATTTGACATAATACGAGGGTTCCTTTACTAAGCCTACTTTTTATTAATGAAGCCAAAAGAATGTTTTACTGAGGGCCTCCCTGGTGGCGCCATGGGTTAAGTCTCAGCACTATGAAGCTATCCGCAGCCACTGCAGCGCACCTTCCCACATGGTGCAGCAGACTTTTCCTGCATTGCCCGCTGCTCCCCTCAGCAGTGTACTTCAGTAGATCTGCTTGTTGTGCTCCCCACTCTGTCTCTGATGAATCCTCTCACCACATCACACCTCTGGCCTACACCCCAATTCTTGTATGCATAAATAAATAAATATTTAAAAAGAAACTATGGTAACTTAAACTGATGCCATTAATTTCCAGAAAATAAGGTCTGAGATGGCTTACTAAAATTTTATCTTTTTATAAAAACAGAATAATAACCTTATAGAAGGGCAGCTTCTTGGACATGTAACCTGAGCAGGAGCACTGTGCTGTGCCTGATTGTATTATCAGATTAACTATTTGATACCCTTTTTAAAGCACGGATCACTTGACTTTGAGATCTTATATAGTGTAAGTTCCATGGAGAATGTGTATATAGTGTGAAAGTAGGGTAAAAGAAATATGAGAGCAAAACACTCTGGCAAAATGGAAGTTGGTATGGGTCACTTAATCTGCATTACCTATAGTCATGAATTTAAAAGTTCACATGAAGCTTCAGTTCTTTTCATGGTGCTTTTATTTTAATAGCTGAATGGCTACACAGCTATATTTCTATTATATTTGTGCAGCTTAGAGGGGACAATATTAGAATGGTGCCCTTTGATTAGGTTATCTTTTCTTTTTCTTTTAAATAATTTTTATTTATTTATGTATACAAGCTGGGGTACAGGCCAGAGGCGCGGGGCAGCGAGAGGGTTCACCAGAGACAAGAGTGGGGAGCAGAACAGGCAGATCAGAGATACACTGCTGAGGAGAGCAGCGGGCGAGGCAGGAGAGGTCTGCTGCACCATGTGGGATTCTCCCCGGCTGGGCTTCGAACCGGCATCGCCCGCAGCCAACAGCTCCACAGCGCAGCGCCCAACCGCTGCGCCACAGGGGAGGCCCTGATTAGATTATCTTTTCAATCCTCAGACTGTGTTGATATAATAGCAGTAACATTTTAATGACAATAAAACAAAACCAATGGGGGGCTAGACTTTATTTCTACCTAGTAATCCTCATTACCAACTTTTTATACCTAAAAGCTGATGACTGCCAGTTTGGCTGAACAATTTTTCAAGTAATAGAATTCCAATGGCCTCTGCTACAGAGAAAGGATGAAGGGTAGAAAACCCAACTGTTCCTTTTCCCGACTGTTCCTTTTCCCTAGCTAAGGGATGCATACTACATAAACACTTTCAAACTCAAACAGTACAGTACTATATAACTGTGACTTATAGTATGATACATACAGATCAAACATATTTATATGTTTTGTGTGTTTATGTGTAAGAGAAAAAAAACCCTCCTGTCTTCCTTCTCTACACAAAACACTTCAATTCTGACTCTTTTAGTTACCAAATATACATTCCCCCCTGCACCCCCCCCAATCCATCAAACAGTTCTTCAGTTCTTTGCAGATACCACCTAGGTGTTTTACAATTCAGTTCAATTCCAGCATTATCTACCAGGAGATAGCACTAGATCCATAGGTTAAGGGTTCAAGATTACCCATACTTGAGATGCCAATTGCAAGTCCGGATGCGTGCAACCTGTGCTTCTGACCAATTGGCTATAAAGCAGAGTTTTCTACTATCCTTTCCCTGGGTTCAATTAATTTGCTAAAATGGCTCACAGAAGTCAGGAAAACAATCTACTCAATAAGTTATTGGTTTATTATTAAAGGGTATACAACTCAGGAACAGCCAGATGGAAGAAAGCCTTAGGGCACAATATGGGGGAAGCTGCAAAGAGCTTCCACGCCCGTTCCATGTTCACTACCCTCGCAATACCTCCACATGTTCATCAGCTGGAAAGGTCTCTGAACCCTGTCCTTTTGCATTTTTAAGAAGGCTTCATTACAGCAGGCATGATAGATTCAATTATTGGTCATTGGTGATTGATTACACCTCCGGCCCCTGGAGATCGGGGTGGTGTGGGGCCAAAAGTTCCAGTCCTCTAATGTGTGTGTGTGTGTGTGTTTGTGTGTGTGTGTGTCAAAAGTCAGTCATAAGTTCAGTCATAAATTCAGGTGTGGTTGACAAGGACTTGTTATGAATGGCAAGACATCTTTATTTCTCTTATCACCAAGGGTTTCAGGAGCTTTGTGCCAGGAATGGGGATGAAGTCCAAACAGATATTTCTTATTAAAAATCACAAAACACAGGAGGGTCCCTGGTGGTGCAACGGGTTAAGAGCAGCACTATGAAGCTATCCAGAGCCACTGCAGCACCAGTTTGATACTGGGCCAGGGCGATTCCCACATGGCGCAGCCGACCTCCTGCCCTGCCTACTGCTCCCCTCAGCAGTGTGCTTCAGTTGATCTGCCTGTTCTGCTCCCCACTCTGTCTCTGGTGAATCCTCTCACCACCTCTACCTCTGGCCTATACCCCAGCTTGTATGCATAAATCTTTTAAAAAATCACAAAATATAACTTTGACTTACCTGTATGAATTAAGCAAGAAACTATTGAGTTCATAAATGTCCTTTTTTTTTCAATAAATTTCAAAGAATACCAGGTAGAACTTCCCTATTTTCAGTGGTGATTCCTTTAATGATGTCTTACATATAGCCTATGATTGCCAGCCACTTGAGGTTAATAGAACAGCCACAGTCTAAGATTAGAGAATTGTAATGTGAATACTTCAATCTCTAGCTCAATTCTAAGCTCTTCTCTCCTCCTCCTCCTACCCACCTACCCTTACTGCAGGTAAAAGCTCTAGGAACTCATAGGTGGTAGGGGAAAATTTGGCTCTCAGACACCTACTTCTTCCTCTTCTAGGTTTAGTGACCTTGGTTTGTGGCAGAGGGAAAGAGGCAAGCATTTCTGTACTTGAAAAAGAGCAAAGGTTTCCTTACTTGATTGGGTGAGGATGCAATTTTCATTGGTTAGGTACTAGTAATCTCTATGCGAGTGTCCCAAATTTTGTCTCTAGTGAGACTTCTTAGAGGAAGCCTGCGAGTTGCCTAGTTTCCTGATGGTTACTTGGCTCCAGCTTATTGGGCCATTTTCATTCCTCTTGCTGCAGCAGTTCCTTCTTGCTGTGGTCAGCTCTCATACTAACAAAATAGCTCAATTACATTCCCTGGTATTCATACTACTTATAGGGAACTCCATCATTCTTGCCACATTAATGGCTATGGAGACTACTTCCTTGCTGTCCGGCCTCCTCAGTCTATCATCATTCAAATTGTTTCTTCCACTCAGCTCCAAGAGATCAGCCAGTCTTGTGGCCAACATTCAACAGAGAAAATAAATATCTCCCTTTTATAACCCCAATCTTTAGAAGTAGTTCTTTTTGAGAACCATCTACCCCAGACACATTTTGGGAAATGTGGTCGTCCACAAACACTGCTTTACCCAAAAGGTCTCCTTTTTATATCTCATTTTTTATTAAGAGTGGATAGGATTGGTGGTGGTAGAGCTGACTGTGACACTACTCAGTTAAGATTGTGCAGTTTTTAGAGCTATTTTAACTTACAATGTGGAGCATTTGAAGCATTTATTTTTGACTTTGGTGCATAACTGTAGGGCAATGGGAAAACTGCTATTCAATATATTATAAATATTCACAAAAACTTTTCATCAAGCACTATCGTGTTGTGATAGCTTTGATAGTAAATGTACCAATTATATTGGTAATGTAATTACCAATACATTAAACAAGGGCATGTTTGAAGTGCCCTTAGTTAATGTATTGGTATGTTTAATGTATTGGTAAACCTTAGTTTTAAGAGAATTATAGAAATGTCTTGTTTGGTGTAAGTCTATTTCTATTCAAATATCCTGGGGTATCCAATTCACATCCCATGTCAATTCCGTCTAACAAAGTTGATGGTAGAGAATCCTCAATCTGATTACAAGAACCTAATTCAGGCTTTCAAGTACAGTATTTTCTTTTTAAAGATTTATTTACTTATGCGTAAAGCTAGGGTACAGGTCAGAGGCATGGGATGGTGAGAGGGTTCACCAGAGACAGAGTGGGGAGCAGAACAGGCAAATGGACAGAAATACACTGCTGAGGGGGGCAGGGGGCCAGGCAGGAGAGGTCTGCCCACCATGTGGGAATCCCCCCCCCCCCGCCCCGCTGGGCGTCGAACCCACGTTGCCGCTGCCAACAGTGCCACAGCGCAGCGCTTTAACACACTGCACCACCAGGGAGGCCCTCAAGTATAGTATTTTCTTAAAAGTAGTTATAGTTTTGTGAGTTATTAATTAAAGTCTTCAATATAAAAAACTAAGGAACATAAAGATATATATTAGCATATTAAAAACTGCAGCAAATACGATAATGAAACTTCTTTTACTTGGTTAACCATTTCCTATGCTTAATCTACAACAGTACTCTTCCCCTACCCCTACCTACACAACACTTACCAGTATCTCATGGCATGTCTGAGGAACTAGTAAAACATTTTTAAAAAATTTTACAATTAATGTAATTATACTTTGGAGCAAAAGAAAATCACTATATAAATACTTTCATCTGTTTTGAGTCTCATGTTTTTGTTTGTGTTTTTAACTGAGGTAGAGCCAAATTGTAAAATTTAAATTGTCCTGGGCTACAGTAAAGAATAGAAAGAAACAAACAAATACATGATAGTAAAGGTCAAACGTTTTGACTACTGTAACAAAGGTTTTTAAAAGTTGTGATCGAGGAAACTGGTGGGAAATTGAGCTATTACAGGCTTCCCAAATTAAATCTGATGCATTAATCAGTGATGTATTAATTTCCAATGATGATTTATTTCATCAAAATATTGTTAATGTTATTAACAGAAAACATTTCATTTTAATTCCTATTTTTTTCCAATTTAATAGTTAAAAAAAGCTATCAACATAAGTTTACACCAAGTTTTCAATTTATATATAGCATATATTAGGACAACTTCATGATAAAATAATTTGTCACACTGGATATATATATATAACAATTCTTATAAGGTGTACTAGATTGAGCAATAGTACTACACAATCAATAAAGCTGGGTTACTTGAGCTGGGAACTTGAATCAGAATTTCAATTCTCTACTTGGTCTCCATATTTATTCATTTGATTGATTTAGCTAAACTATACCAGTTACTTTCTTGCTCATAATAAATGCACTGGCCTCACAGTGAGGAGTTTTAGTGTTTAAGCCTTGTCTTCCATTATGAACCCTCTCCCCAGAAAAATGGATATTTTGTAAGATATTTAAACATTATGTACATTAACACTTTGTGTGCCGGTGCCCTTTAAATTTACCAGCCCCTGGGGCCGGCCATTTTCTGTGCCACCGCATGAATGGTATAAACATTCAATAAAACACACACTGGAACTACTGGATATTAAAAAAACTGTCATATCTCTCATGAAATACCTTACACTTTCATCAAAACACTGTGTAAAGCTTCCTGACTGAGTACGATCAAAGAAATAGCTCCTAATAGTTCCAAATAAATCCACCATGGCATGAAAAACCGGAGACTAGATGAACACGTATTAATATGTGAGCGGCCACCTGATACTGGAGACAAAAACACGTACTAATACGTGAGCGGACCACAAAGTGTTAAAAAAAAATAGAACAGGCACTGAAGTTAGAAATAAACTGTAATCTAAGACAACCTCTTTAAAAGTCTCCCTTTCCTCATCTCTAAAATTCAAATACCGGGCCGCCCTGGTGGTGCAACTGGTTGAGCGGTTGAGCGCAGCACTATGAAGCTATTCAGAGCCACTGCAGCACCTGTTCAATGCCCGGCCAGGGAGATTTCCACGTGGTGCAGCAGACCTCTCCTGCCTTGCCCGCTGCTCCCCTCAGCAGTGTACTTCAGTCAATTTGCCTGTTCTGCTCCCCACTCTGCCTCTGGTGAATCTTCTCACCACTCCACACCTCTGTCCTACACCCCAGCTTGTATGTGTAAATATGTATTTTTTAATTTTTGATCAATAAATCTTTAAAAAAAACAAAATTCAAATACCATCTCGTTATGTAGATTGAGTGAAATCAGGTAATTATGGTGTGTGCAATTTAGTAGATATCAAATATAAATATTATGAGACCAATACTGACCTCCCATTTTATTTCTAATTACTGTTGTCTGAACTTTTCTTATGCAGATTACTTCACTGCAAGCCACTTCCTGGTGTCTAAGAATTTTACATACTCCCCACTGATTACTTCATTTATTTAGCCTTTCCTTTTAGGCTATTTACATGATAGTGACCAATGAAAGCACTAGAGTCTTTACTGTTTGGTTTAGAATAAGGGGCTTTAATATTGCTGTGATCAAATTTCAAAGGTAGTGAGTAAAAAATAAATAAATTCAATTTAAAGAGGGTATCTGAAGGGTAAAATATGACTCTTAAGTTCAAATTGGACATTTGCCTCATATATGTGCGATATTAAAAATGGGGAAGATTATGCTATTAAATCTACAACAATTTTCTTGAGAACTGTAACATGAGATGGTTAAAAATAATATAGTAAGGTTTCTATTTAACCTTTTCAGGACTGAACTGTATTTTTTTTTTAAGATTTATTTTTATTTATACATAGAAGCACTATGGTGTAGGCCAAAGGTGTGGGGGGTAAGAAGATTCACCAGAGACAGAGTGGGGAGCAGAACAGGCAGATCTATCGAAATACACTGCTAAGGGGAACAGCAGACAAGACAGGAAAGGTCTGCTGCGCCATTTGTCAGGGATCTAATTCAGACCAGTGGTGATAGTTCGAGAATGCTGAGACTTGAACCCTAGGCCACCTAGAGGCCCCATCAACTGTAGCTATCTCTTTGAAAAAAAATTTTCTCCCCTTTACGTTTGTCAGTATTCAGTATTGTGATGGCCTGGATGTAAATTTATATGCTCATTTTAGCCTATCTTTTATACCTTGCAATATGTTCTTTACACTCACTCCTTATAGGGCTGATTTTACAAACTGTTGTAAGATTTATAAGCAATCAGAAAATTGAGTAAGTCTATACTGTAATTTTGTAGGAAAAGTTCTGCTCAGTTTTATATTTCATCCACGAACAATGTCAATATGTACAGTTTCGAGGAATAGAAAAAACAAAAAGCAGTGCAAAAGATGAATGTTAAACATAAAAAGTTTCTAAGGAAAGAATTATTAAATAGGATGGAATCAGTTTGAAGTAGATGGTATTTAGATTGTTTCTTCTAAGCCCAGTGTTTTCTTGGGACCTATATACCTCTTAATCTTTATTGTCTGTCTTCATCTTTACTTTCTTTTATATTAAATGTACTTTTATTTTAAGTTTCACAGTTAAAAACAGGTTAGCATTTAGAACCCAGTCAACAGTAAACACAGATTTATTGACTTATTGTGTGCATAAAAATTATTTTCATTCATTCTCTCAATTTAGTTATCCATGTCTCACTTTTAACAGGCTTGTTAATTTTTCCATTGGCAGCAAAAAACGTATTGGCTGATTGATTATATATCAATTTTAAATAGATCTACTATTATATAGTCATTGGATCTGGGAATTTTGGGGAAAGTAATTTTACTTTAAGTGGAAGATAATTTAATTCATTCTCAGAGTAATTGAGATTTTTATTAAGAAAACAGCTAAGCTATGTAAATATTCAACAATGTTCATATAGTTGAGAAAGCAGAGTAATAAGTATTTCTTAATTCTCTGACGTGGGAGAAAAAACTTACTGTATGAAATTATTTAAATGGGTAGGGTAGAACTTCACATTATTTTTGAGATGGTTTGTAGATAATTTAAGGTAATTATCTTAGCAAGACAAAAGCAGAGATGTTAGGTGATAAAAAGTGGATGTGATCAAACATGTTCTACGTACTATTCTACTTAACTTGCTAATTTTTTTGTTTGTTTTCCTTTTTGGTCCTAACTAGACCTTGGGAATGGATTGATTAGCAGTGACTTATTGAATGCGACCCATATTAACTTTTCTGCCTGGCATTTAAAATACTCCCAAATCCTGCCAACTTATTCTATATAAACCCTACTGGCCCCTCCTTCTTTCTTACATTGGTTGTAGTCACTGGCCCATGATCATTTCTGCTGAGTTGGCCTGAATTGTGTCATCCAAAGTTTACGAGGTACTAATCCTAATACCTCAGAATGTGACTGTACTTGGAGATAGGATCTCTAAAGAGGTAATTAGGTTCAATAAGGTCTTATGGGTATGACCTAATCCAACATGACTGGCGTCCTTTAAAAAATGGGAAACCTGAAGACTTACAAACAGGGAAAATACTGTGTGACTGTGAAACAGTCATCTACAAGTTAAGGGTAGAGGTCCCTGGAAGAAACCAACTCTGTTGAACTTATAGTCTCTACTCTAGCACTGTGAGGAAATAAATTTGTTGTTTAAGTTGCCCAGTCAGTGGCACTTTGTTATGGAAGTCTTTGCAAATTATAATCTGTCTTTACTCATGTTATTTGCCTCATTGAAAATGTCCCTTCCTATCATTCGCATCTATACAACAGGGAACTTAGCATAGTCACTTATCCCTAAAATGCCAGTCCTCTTTCTTTTTCTGACCTGAGAATCTATAGTCCATATCACAAATTTTTAGCAAGTCCTGGTATATAAAGCAGGCATAAGGATTTCATGAATTAACAAAGGTAAGATTAAATAATGCCTAGTATGGAGTCTGAGTGTTTGCAACCTCTTCTGTTGCTACTACCATTTTCTAATTTTATATTTCTTTGATCAAATCATGCCATTACTATTTTTAGAGTAATAGAGGGGTTTTAAGTGCTAAAAGCATGTTTACGTACAAAACATTTAGGTCTTACTCACTTATTCACTACAAAGACATTCTTATTCACTTATTCACTACAAAGACATCTTTGAATCATATGTTTATCTGCTTTCATATATACACTGTATTCAGGAAGATATGAAGATGAATAAAAATACATGGTTTCTACCCTCAAGTTGCTTATAACACTGGTCAACAAATTTTTACAAAAGTCATGTTACTGAAATAAAATTAATCATTTCCTATCAATTTGTATGTACTCAACACGAATATGACAGTCAAATTCTAATTTTGTCTCTAGCTTTGTAATCTGCAATAAATTGATGTTTACATCACAAAATGCATGCCAATAGTAACGGGCCTACAGTTAATACATGTAAAATATCAAGTCACAGATGATTTCTTAGATTTCTTCGCTTGTCTCTTGTACAGCTGTTCATGAACAGAATAGATGGAAGATGGTTTCCATTGTGCAAAGCACAGCCTTAAGACTCAGTTTTGACAAGTCTAGAAATAGTTTCCATTCTTGTGGGTCATGAGTGATTTCTAAGGCATTCATGAGGCCCTTAATAGTGGAACAGAATACCAGAGTACTTTCTTTTCTGAAGAAAGGCTCCAACTGGTGGTGGCGCTTTCATTATAGAGTAATTGTGACATCTTCTTCTAGAAGATTCCGTTGTTGGAGTCTTGATCCTACCAATTCTGCTTTGTTCTTGGATAAGTCCAAATCATGAACCAGGTCACTGAGTTCTTCCTGTGTTAAGTCTGAGTGGGGTTGATGATGCACCACAGTGAAAATATGGATCACTGCATGCTGATGGAACAGGAGAAGAACAGGTCGGCTCACCCTTGTCCTCATCAGATGAATCAAGAGAATATTCTGCTGGAGGTTCTGGAATTGGAAGTCCCTCACCATGTGGAACTGGTCTCAATGCAGAGGGAATGTTTGGGTAGACTATTCTCGACTTCTTTTGCTTCATTATTCCGCTGGAAAGAGGAAGAACCAAACAGAAGTAACAGTCTTTTATGTGGTTGCTTGGCTCTTTCCACACCATGGGGACTGCAAACGGCATTGATGGTCTTTTGCCATGTAACCACTGTGAAAGCTGTGTTGTACATGTAGCACAGCATATATGTGGGGCCCAAGGCTTGTTTTGGTCACCAACCTTGCATTTGAAGTAAAGATGATAAGCTTTCTTCACTTGAGAAGTGATACTTTTCTTCTGGTTGGCCAATGTCACTTCCCCACAAATAGAGCAGAAATTGTCCACGCTATTAATGCACTTTCGAAGCATACTGTTCTGTATTGTGCCTAAATGGATAAAATAATAACAGTTCTCTGGAACAGTAGCTTAAACTGTCTCACACAAAGTCTGAAATATTTTCAATGCTCCACCTTTCCAACAGGGCTTTCTGTAGTGCACTGCTGACGTCAGGTTCCTTTAGCAGCCGCCTGGCAATAGCACTGCATTGCATCAGAAAATGATGCAATCAATTCCGATGATGTGTGCATGATGGTATAATGCAATGTGATGCAATTTTACATCATTCTAGGCTGATTTAGGATGTTGTTGCAGTCCTACTGGATAAATTTACATGGTAAAACACATAAAATGAATTATATGAAATAGCTTCAAAACGAGAGCTAATAAAAAATTTTCAGGGTTATATTCATGTTCAGCACACCAAGATACTACAGATTAGGGTCTTTTAAAGTCAGTAACAATCTCACTGTTGACCAGTATAATTATCAAATAATTTTTCACTTTCTTCTGGCAAAGTATTTTTGAGAACTTATCATTTGTAAGTACTATGATAGAACTTGGGGGAAAAAGATAAATGAAACATAGTCCACGCCCTTAAGAAGTTTATTGTCTAGTAAGGGATAACCCAATTCTACAGGAAGGTTAAAGGAAGAAAAAATATTTTTCAGAATAATTTCATAAAAGTTGAGTCCTGAAGATACATTAGTAACCTATTGTTGTGTAACAAAATATTTATTATCTCAGATTCAGGAGAGTCTTACCTCAGTGATTCTGGCTCAGGGTCTCTTATGGGTTTGCAGCTAAGCTGCTGACTGGGTTTGATATTTTATTAAGGGGGCCAAAGAATTTTCTTCTAAGCTCAGTCACATGGTTGTTGGCAAGCTCTGGTTTTTCATTGGCTCCTAGACTTCACTTCTTTGGCACACAGGCTTTTCTCTAGGCTGCTTTGAGTGTTCTCATGGCATGGCACCTGGCTTTTCTCAGAATGTTTCAACAGGGTATGTATGAGGAATCCTAAAGACTTCACTTTCACCTTATTCTATTAGAAGTGACAAAACTCAATCCATACTCAGAGGAAGGTGAATTAAGTTTCATGTCCTGAAGAATAGACTATTAAAGAATTTGCGGACATAATTTCAAAATGAGTATAGAAGACTAAAGAGAAATTTTTAACCCTTTGCACTCCGAACCATTCTGGACATTGGCTACCAGCTACTCGACACTACTTTGCGGCGGAAACGTGCATTTACAGACCCTCGTATTATTTAGTATAATTTTGGAACCAAGTAATGTATTATAATGATATTGGACTTATATGAATTGGGTGACATTGAGGAATGTATATTTGCAAAAAAAATAATATTTTATTGTTTATAATTTTGTACAGTATGATAAGTTTTCTAACACTCCCCAATATGCATTGCAGGCTGATTAGTGCACGTTCTCGTCCGACACAAAACCCGCCGACATTTCTTGTATATATCTTAGTAATTTTACGATATTTTGATTTAATTTCTTGTGCCATTTCAAGATAAAACTTCAGGGAAACATGCATGTCTCAAAAAGTTGCGTTTAAATAACTCAATTCCCCGTAATCACTAATAAACTGCAATGTCCCCTGAGAGGGGACATCCGAGTGATATGCTAGAATTCCGATGTCCTCTGAGAGGGGATAGCGGAGTGTAAAGGGTTAAAGATATCTAGAGGGGAAGGTGGTCACTGAAGGCAGAGGTTAAAAAAAAACTGCAAGGGCATGAAATATGAAGCAGCCTAGAATACTGGGATATAACCACAAGTAGTATCTGAGGCTGTGAATGTAGGAGAGGCATTAAACTTCACAGAAAGGATTCTGAACTTTTATCCAGTAGGTGATGAAGCATCAAAGATTTTATACCGGAAAGTCTTCAAAGATGTGTACTGTAAAATCTGGCAGTAGTTTGGAAGAATGGACAGAGTTAAAACTCTCCGAATTAAAAAAAAAAAAACCTTTTTCAAAAGTTCAAATAAAGATTACGAGGTACGAGGTAATGATTAAGAGTTTGGCTGAAGGAATGAGAGGTAAGAGTGGATCCTTATCCTAGATGTTTTTAGAAGATAAAATACATAAGAATTGCTAATTAGTTGTGGGGTGTAGGGAAGAAGAAAGTATAAGAGATTTCAGTTTTGGCAGATGAATAGTCGTACAATTTCCCAGTTATTCACCGGTTACTTTCAAGATAAAGGTAGCCTTTTATCATTATAAAATTTTTTTATCTCTGAAAAATTAAAAACTATGAAAAATACTACAATCTACTTCTCAAAGAATGAATTAATACCTTGTATATACCCTTTCAGACCTGAGACTTTCAAATTTCTACAAAATTGGAATTACATTTACAAATTTTCCCTTCTACTTAATATATCATGTCAATAAAATTTACTTCATATCATTTTTAAAGGCTGAATATTATTCTCCTATATGAATGTAGCTTAATTTATTTAAGTAATAGCCTAAAAAAAGGACCATGACTCTAAGATCAAGTTCCCACTGCCCAACTGGGTCCTATGTCACCAACACAAACCACACTTCACTCCCAAGAGGCCCAACACCTTCATTTAGATTCACGGTGCTCCCCTTCTGGCTCTACGCAAATAAAGTTCCTGGGAAACCTAAAAAGAAAGAAATAAAAACAATAATGAACACTCTTGCAATTGAATTGTACACACGTCCTTATTTACTTTTGATACATTTCTAGGAGAGGACTCCTTGGGCCAAAAGTACATGCTCAGGGCTTTTGATACATATCGCCAAACTGTATTCTAGAAACGTGTCAATTTATACTCTCAGCAGTATAAACTCAATTTCTCTGAACGTTTGCCAGTATTATTAATAGTAATTTAAGATAATACTCAAAGACCAAATTAACGTGTAACACACATTCCGTCACTCATTAAAACCGGTCATTAAATTTTTCTGGCATTGCTATATGAAGTTTAAGATTCTTATATCTATTTTAGATGAGATCTAGTAAATTAAGTGAATGAGATGGAACATAAATTTTCATATTAAACTTGTAGGATATGAGTGAAGTTTTTTTGTCCGAGATATAGTATTTGCCAGGATGCCTTCCCAATTAAGTTTTTTTCTGTAACAACCTTACAGATTTCACAGAAAAATGTATATATTTTAATTATCATTTCTACCCAGCTGTTTCCTTGTTTGGATTTTACACCTTGAGTTGAAAGCAAGCTTTCAAAACATTTACTTAAGGAAGGGAACTACCTAATCTTTGATAAGGATCTATTTCATTCATTCAATGGTTCATTTATTTGCTATCTCCTTCACTCAAAGGTCTATGTCTATTGTCTAATATCTACTATGTGGGGGTACACAGTAGTGAATAAAATAGATGTAATCCCTGCTCTCCTGGAACTTCCATTTCTAGCAGGGTAAAGGAAAACATACAATAGATAATGAATTCAGAAGATAATGATAACTAAGAAATACTTTTAAAAAAATAGAGGGTCAAAGGAATAAAATGGTCGTCAGAGGATGAGGCTGAATGAGCCACATAAAGACACATCCCAGGCAGAAAAAAACATAGCCATGCAAATGTACTGAGAAGAAATGTCAATTAAGATCAAGTTAGACTGAGAACAAGAGACCCTAAATAGCAGCTTCAGTAAGCTTTTATCTTTCTCAAATAAAAATCTCAACCTAAGGTAAGCTGGACAGGTAAAGTGCTCCACCAAGGTGTCAAGAATCTATGTTTCCATCAACTTAAAGTTTTGTATTTCCTAGGATGAGGGCTCTTGAATAAGGCCCAAATTGACAGCTAGAGTTCCAGGCCATCACATCCGTATTTCAGGGTGTAGTATATGAGAAAAAGCAGCACAGTGAAGGTGTACATCAGTTATCTTCTAAGGATGATTCTGGAAAGGCCCCACATGATGTATCTGCTTATATTCCATTAACTAGAACTACCACATGGCTTACAGGAGTCAAGTGTCCACATATAATATGAATATGAAAAAAATGGAGAAACTTTAAGAGGACAACTAACTCTCTCTACTGTAAATGGAAAGAGTTTGGCACGTAACAGAAACAGGAGACAATGAGAAAGATGAGAACAAGATGAAGAGGATGACAAAACCCAGCTTTGCAGTTTTAAGCCATGGAAAGAAAACAGATTTTATTTTTCCCAAGGGAAGCCTCTGGACATTTTTAAACAAGGGAGTGATGTAACCTAATGAAATTTTTTAAATGAGCACTATGGTTCATATGCAGAGAATGGTTTGAAGGGGTGAAAGGAAAAGTGAAAGCAGAGGGATAATGTGGATACTGCTGCACATGATAGTGACTTGGACAGGGTGGAAGCATTAGAAGTGATGAGAAGTGGCTGAATTCAGGAAAAAAAAAAGATATATACATATATATGTGTATATATATATTTAAAAGGAAGAACAGGTACTAGATGAGTTGGACCTAGGTTATAAGGAATCACAGAAGAGTCCTAGATTACACTTGAGCAAGTGAGTGCACAGTTGGTGTATGGAATCAGTAAGACTATGGGAAGAGAGTCTGGATTCAAATGTTCTGTTTCAACATGTTAAAGTTGAGATGCCTGTGCTTTTAATTTTCTATCACTGTAAGATTTTCAGTATTGTCAAAACTTTTTGCAAACAGGAGACTCCCCTCCTCCCCCTTCCTACAACTATTTATAAATGAACTCATTCTTTCTTCAATAAGGAATTTTTTTCTTAATCTAAATCAGTATAAAGTGCAGGTGGAATTTACCTCACATAGGCTTCAAAAACACAAAAATACACAAAAGCAATGAGCATGGAGTATTTTTCAAGTAAAAGAAAATTTATCAATGTGACTTGTTACCAAAACCAAAAAAACAACTAACAAACTTGATAAAAACTGGTAATAAAGATGAGCTTTTTGATGCAAAAGAATAATACTAAAAAGATATCCCAGTTAGAATGCATAGTAGAAATCATACCTATAAGCCCTTAGTTCATTTATAACTACAACTCACCTCTAAGGTAGATATTAAACAAGTTTTACAAATTTATTATAAATTGGGTATTACTAAGAGGACAATTAAAAAAAACTTGTTCTTCATTAAAGCTCACAATATATTTACCCTAAACAAAGTGTCCCCAAGAAAACGATACTATCAGAGTATTTTTTTCCTAACGCTCATATCCTACAAATATATTGTAAAAATGTATGTTCCATCTCATTCAGTAAAACATTCTTCCAAGAGAAGGAAACCCTTAAATTAGACCTGTCCTCTTTTGGAAGTGATTTGTCCAATTTTATCAATGTTTATGCTATTAAAATTCTGTGCCTTTTTCAGTAAATATCGAAATGTTAAGCTTAAAGCATATTCCTTGGCCTTAACAAGGTTTTAACCAATAGATTAGAAGGATAAGTAATACCTGATGCTATTTCATATGTGCAAAACAAAATAAGCTTATCCCACCTTTATCATTTCATCTTAGGATTCCAAATATTAAATCACTCTTTCAAATTAGTAAGTTAATGTATTCAGTAATACACAAAGATATGTATACATAGTGAAATACCTATATGTATTACATATATTTTGAGGCATATTAAGACTTTTAATACACTATCTTACATAATAGCAAAAGCTGATGAGCAGAAGGATCTGTCAAAAGAGGAGGAAAAGGGGACGTAAGGTCATAAAAGAAATGTTGTATCTCCTTGAATTTTCCTTAAGTAAAAAACACAGTAAAGCAGAAAGGTTAATTAAGTGAAATACCAGGCAAAACATTTCCTACTAGCTACACCACTACTACTCAAGTTTAAATAAATTCACACACTATTTACCAATATGTCAAAATACCTTGCATTCTGAAACACTACAGACACCTTTTATTTTAAGGTATGCTTATACTGTTCTTACTATTAATGGCCTACACATGCCTTTTGACCTTCCATGATAAATTTTAAATGGGGTTACAGTAAGTTTTCTTGGGAAAAAAAGGTGATTTTATAAAACAAAAAAATCAAGGAAAGCAGAAATTTTATTTACTCCAAATTATATTATTTTACATTAATAAATGCTATCACTCAAACAGAAAGGAATGACAATTTTCACTTTCCGAAAGTATACAATGCCAAACACACACATACATGCAGAGGCGCTTAAGTCCAAAAAAGGGAAGAGTTTATAGAGCTACAAAGGAATAAAAAGTTCAGAGGAAACACATTTCATTTGACTTTGTTTGGCAATCATTTTTCTGGAAAGCAGGGACTTCACTTTCCTTCAGTTTCCACCAAAGCCATCGAAATTTCAGGCCGTCTCGCCAATATACCTACCAGTCGGTCATTCAAGCTTGGTGGAGACAGGAGAGCAGGAACTAAAGAAGGGCTATAAATCCAGCTCGACAAGCGTAGGTTCACCCAACAGTACTCAAAAAGCCTGCTCCCCAATAAGCTCCCTCCCATCAAACTTAACCATTTTTTAAAAATACCAGGATGGTGAGTAGAAAATCCCAGTGGTTGTGGCAGAGGGGAACTCACTTCTCTGGAGGTGATGCTGACGTGCTGCCGGTTCCTGGAAGTGCGTGCACACACACTGGAGACAGCGGGGCTGGAGGAGGAAAAAGGGACACGGTCAGGTTCGCTTCAGGTGGTGGGATTGGGGGTGAACCGAGAGGAGGGACGTTTAAGACCGACGGGGGAAGGGGGCGGGGTGTCCGACACAAACACAAACACGCTCCGCGTCCCCGGGGAGGGCGCACCGACGCCACCTCAGCACTCCCCGCCCCTGGACCCCGCTGTGCCCCAAGGACCCGGGGTCCGGGCCCAGTGCGAAGCAACCCGGCCTCAGGGAGACGGTGGCGGCCGCAGAGGCCCGGCTCTATATAACGGCCGCGAAGCAGCTACGAGCCTCCCCCGTGAGTCAGTGGGAGACGGTGGAGGCCGCGGAGAGGACGCCGAGGGAGGGAAGCGCGTCTCCCCACCCACATCTCGGGTGCGCGGGAAGCGATCTACCACCGCCTATTCTGTACCGTCCGCAATCGCCGCTCCCATCTTCCGCCGCCGCCGCTGCGGCCGCCGCCGCCTAGAGAGAAGCCGGAACCACGGGGGTCACGGCGGAGGTCAGAGGGTAAAGGTCTTGCTCCCAGCAGCCTCCGCGGTGGATACGTCGCCATCTTGGATCCGCGGGACAAGAAAATTCATGCGGTGAGTTTTTGGCAAATTTTCGGAAGTCTGGCAGCGGGGCGCGCGGCGGGGGCGGCGGATTCGGGGCCCCCGCAAGGCGGGGGAATGCCTCGGGGCCGGGCCGGTCGCGCCTGGGGTCCGCGGGCAGCGTCCCGGCCCTGCGCTTCCCGTTGCTTTTGTCTCGGCTCCAATCGAGAGAGGGAGAGCGGAGCGGGCGGGGAGGGGGGTGGCGGCGGTGGAGGGAGGGAGGGGGTGTGTGAGGGTGGTGGACGGGACGTAAAGCGTCGCTGTACTTGGGTCGCTGCAGCTGCAGCTCCGGATCGCAAGCCTGGTCCCTTCCGCGGGCGATGGGGCTTTCCCCAGACTCCTCTCCCCCGGGCTCCCGCCAGTGTCGAGGAGCCTCCGCCGCGCTGCTTCCTGGGGAAAAGAGAAGGCGGCAGCAGCGGTGGCTAAGGAGCCCAGGCCTGCTTGGACCGCGCTGCCGCCTTCCCAACAGCTGCTACGGGATCTGACTGTTCACATTCTCTCAGTACACGCACATCACTTGCTACTGTGTGTGTGTGTGTGTGTGTGTGTGTGTGTGTAAGTGTGTGTAAGTGTGTGTAAGATGGGGGACACTGTAGTGGCTAACGGGATCATGAGTCTCCAGGCCCTGGGATAACCGAAGGCTGTGGATGGTAGGAGGAGTGCAGCTGTGATGCTTCTGCCACCGCACCGGGAGGGTGCAGCTTCCGTCATGTAGAGACAGTCTCGATAGTGTTGGGGCGGCGGAGGAACCCGATACTCTTCTGTCTGTGAAGTTGTTAGCCTTAGGTTTCTACTTCCGCTAGCGCCTCTCCACCTTTTACTGCCTTGGGTCTAACTTAAAAGTTTCACGGAAGAAATAGTGGGGTTAAAAGAGACCCTTTTTAGTTCTTTACTTTAGTGCCTGCTCCATCTAGGAGAGAAATCCTCGGTAACTTTTGGTAGCTATCTTTAGCGAATGCTAGTGGTAGTTTTCGTTTTAGAAAGCATTTCTGAGGTTTTAGAATTTGCACTTATTCCAGGCCTTGTGGGTACTGTATTACCGCCATAAAAGTCGTACATACGGGTACCATCCTCTCGGAAGGAAACTAAACATCAACTTCCTCCGAATCTTAGGAGATGCCTTCACTTTTCTGTGTCCAGAAGACCGAATGCAACACATTCTTTCATTTTCTTAAAACTCTTACTCAAAAATCTTACCCTTTTCTTAATCTTCTGGAAGGTTTCTAATAATTGTTATCAAACCCTAGAATCTTGTCAAAATGGTAGAAAGTACTCAGAACCAAAATCTGTTCACAATGGAGGCCATACTAGAATTTAGAGTTAAAAGTTGAACACATTTCAGCTGTCTTGATTGATAATTGGAGTATCTAGAGCTCTAGAATTGTAAGTGCACCTTTTCATTTTAAAACGACAGAAGTGAAACTATAAGGTGTGGGGGAGGGGATAGAAATTTACCAGGTTTATGTTATTTGGGCGTACTTGGTGTATTTGACAACAGCTATTTCTCAAACATCAGTGACATGTCTCTTGCACTTTTGGAAGATAACGTCATACCAGATTTATAGGGTTGGTTAAGAATCGTAGTGGACTGAAATGAAATAGTTAAATATCTATGGTCAAGTGGTTAGATGTCTATATTCAAATTTCTTTTCATTGAAACTCTTCTTTAAGTACCAAGACCGTTAGTAAGCTTTGTATATGAACTGCTCTTTTGTTTGCAGTTCTTTTTTGTAATATTAAATCTAGTGGAGAAGTACCATAAAAATCGTAACTACTGTGACATTTCTTTTCTGACTTTACAAGATCCTTATATAATTTTAAAAAGGTACTTTTCTCAGTTTTTTTCTGAGGACTTGAATTGTGACTTCTGTGAATTTTTAATATTTTAAATGAAATTGAGAAACTGTATTTCACATTTTTTGCATCCCGGTTAATGTTGCATCAATATAAATTCATCCATCATTTGCTGGCAGAACCCTTTTATTCTGAGTTTTCTGCATAGAGATATCTGTAACTCTTGAGAAATAAGAAATGCCAGTATGCTTGACCAAACTATAAAGACAACGTCAAAAAAATTTTTTTTATTATACTTCATTTGAAAGTAAATTCATACAGTGGAAAGTGAAGGCATAATGCATGAGTAAATTATGTAATTCTTCTTTGAGAAGTACTTGTTTGAAGATAAAATTCAACAGTGTTCCAAGAGAACTAATTAACCATTTTTTTTTACTTAACTTTGGATGTTTAATTTATATTTTGATTTTTCAGAGATACTTTACAATTAGTTGTAACCAGAAAATTCCTTTGTTCAAAAGTATATAGATACTTTTATGCGTAGATTTCACTGGAAGTGCTTCTAACTTAGTTGTTTTGGTTTTCATCTTGATAAATATAGGCATTAAAAGTATTTGTATTTTGAATGACCCTCAAAATTTTTCACAACCTTTGGGTAGTTACAGTTTTACCCATTTAGTGGTAAATTTTTTTCATGAGATTTTCTGGTACAGAAAAATACAGAAAATTATGCTTCACATCTGTAAGTGAAGTAATGAATTGACATTAATAAAATGTAATTTATGTAGTAAAAGTAATTTTGTTCACAGGCTTTTTTTTTCCTTTTTGCTCATTAAAAGCAGTGTTAAAAGTATTTTTTAGATTGCCTTAAAATTTTAATTGTAGAAATTTCATTCTGTTATGATTACATATATGAAAGCAAATTTCCCATATGTGGCCTTCTTGGATAGATAGGTATTTGAGATCAGCAAATAGTGATGCAGTCTTAGGAAAAGATACTACTAACTAAGATTTTGTTTCCTGGTCCTCTAGTGGATTTTGTAACACAAAGAAGCAAAAGAAACCTAGGTACCAGGTCAGGCAGTTTTAGAGGCAGAGTTAATCTGGGTTGCACTGTAATGTTTGAGAGAATTACAGTATTGATATCAAGGGATCTAGTGTTATGATAGACATCATTCTGATTGATGATAGAGGTTTTCATACAGAGTAAGGATGATTTCTACCTGTGATGCTTAAAGGAATTTGAATTTTTATAATGACTTTAGATATTTTGAAAAGGGTTATGCAGATATCTAAAAGTCTGGTTTGAAAAGAAAGAGTGAAAATTAGAATTTTAAGTTTTTCAAATTATAATTTTTACCTTACTTTTGTTCTTTGAACGTTCCTTCCTCAATTTACTGTATACATTTTTTGTTTGTTTGCTTTAGTTTTTGTTTGGCATCCTTTGTGAAACTCTTCAAAACCCCTCTCATGACAAGTCATGCTGACATGGCTTATTTGTTTATTTACTTTGTCTGTATTGTTAGGGTAGACCTGGGAAACTATCCCTAATACATTTTTCTGACAGCTTGTTCACTGAAATACAGGTCCAGACCTTTTGGATGTATGATGCATTATGAAGTAATAAAATGGCACATAATGTATATATTTTGGTAAGACCTCTTAGCTTATGTAATATGGGAATGCAAAGTGAATTGCCTAGAAAAATGAACAACATTTTCCTTGCCTGAACAGAATATAAGGTTTTAGAAATTTTTAGACTCAACATCTAAGTCTATTTAAACATGGGTAGTTATTGTGTACATATCTCCCACTTACCCTGTTAGTTGCTTTTTTTTTTCTTTCATATGTTTTTACATGTGTAGGTGTGGGGGGGGTTATTTTTACTATCACTTCCCTGTAACTTAGCTTACTTCTTATCATTTGAAATTTTACTGTAGCATTACTTTCTTAATGAAACTTACCTGACTTCTCAACCCCTTCTGTACTGCCATATTCTTCAAACTTCTGTTAAGAATGTGTCACATTGTATTGCATTTCACTGTTTGTCCCGACCATCCATCAGAAACTCCATACTGTGATCACCTGAGGGGTGGGACTTTGTCTTATTTATATTTACGTTTTCAGTACCTTCTAGAGTGTATAATATTTCGACTTTATCAATAAATAGGCAGTGAACTGAACTGGTGCTTGACTGTCATTTGACACTTAATGCTATCAGCGTGCTTTGTTTCCCAGTCTACAGATAAGAAACAACAGATTGAAAAAGAGGATAATGAAAAGGACATATATGCTTCACTTCCTTGAGTTCTTTCTTACAGTTTTGTTTCTTAATGACCTATGTATGGTAAACTAGGTAACTAGCATCTTAGATAAATGTATGCAAATTGAGTACAGAAATAGGGGAAGGATGTTAGTAAAAAAGTGCTTTTTGCAGAATAGTTAAGTCTGCATTGTTTGCTGTATTTTGTATGGTTAAGGTCATTGGTTGAAGAAGAGATTTTTGTGTATATTTAGGTGATATATATTTACCGTTGTTTAACCAGGAACTCCTGTTCAATTGGGTTTTTTGAAGTTTGTCTAGGTTTCTTTGGTTTTGTTTTTTACCTTTTGACTCCTTAATGCCTGGCCTAATACAGCAAAGTAGGAGTTCTCTAGTTCAACTATCATTCTTATGAAAATTGTGTGAGATTTAATGACTCTTTATTGGTAGCCTAAAATCCAAAAACCCCTAAAAACTGATTTTTTTAAGGAAGTGTGCTGGCATATTCCCCCTGAAATTGGTAGCCTAATTATAGTCTTTGCCTAATTTTACAGTGTCTTGATGCAAAAATATTAATGTATTTGATTACAGGTGCTGCCTAGGTTGTTCCAGGTGTGAGGTTAGACATAATTTATAAACTGTTTCACCTTCTAAAAAAGTATGTTCTCAGAAGCATCTAACTTTAAGGGTGTCAATAAAATTCAGACACCAATACACCATTTTTTTTTTTTTGTCAGAAGTCTTTTAGAAATACAGAGATTGAAACAGGGTAAATGAGTCCCATAGTTGTTTTTAGTGGGGATGTTAATAACCTGTCACTTAGGATTTTAGAAATCTTTCCATATGATCATTTTCATGTGATATGTTTTCCAATTAAACTAAAAACTGCTAAACATACAGAGAGTAATGTTTTACAAGAGATTTTGATCCAGTACTCAGGATACCAGTCTCTGCTTTTACTGAATTGAAATGTCTTTCCTTATGTAAAAGTGGGTGAAAATACGTATTTAGAGGCCTCCCGGGTGGTGCAGCAGTTAGGCCCTGCGCTGTGACGTGAGTTCTACCCCTGACCGGGAGATTCCCAAATGGCGTGGCAGACTTCTCCTGCCTTGCCCGCTGCTCCCCTCAGCAGTGTAATTCCGTCGATCTGCCTGTTCTGCTCCCCACTCTGTCTCTGGTGAACCCTCTCGCCACCCCACGCCTCTGGCCTGTACCCCAGCTTGTATGCATAAATAAATAAATCTTTAAAAAAAAAGTGAGTGAAAATACATATTTAGTAAATTTTTACTTTGCCAAGGAATGATAAAATAAGCCAGAGAAAATTATATGTCCTGGTAGTTTAGGTAATAGTATGCTTGCCTTTTTCCAAACATATTGATAAATCATTTTTTCATTTGTGTGTTTGGATGTTGAAATATAGCTCCATTTTCTATCAGCATCTGGACAAAATGTAATGACTGATTAAGTAATACAATGTGTTTGGGAGAGAAACATTTGGTTTGGTGTCATATTTGGCAGGAATGTGTTTTTAATGTTACTGTTTACTTTGTAAATCATGCTTATTCTTCATACAAATTTTGTATGTAATTTTCAATTTGTATAAGAGTTTTTCATCAATTGGTAAAATAATAATATTTAATAAGTTTTACCATGTCATTCAGAGGACCTCATTCCTTTTGACCTCATTTTACTAAATATTTAAAAAATGCTTTACAGCTTACAAAGCACTTTGATATATATTATCTCAACTTTCTATGGTAGCCATGTTGATGTTAACTTTTTAAATTATCTTAGATTTTAATATTAATATATAGATAGAATAAACAAACTGATTAGTATGAAAATTAGTAATTGCAATTTATGAAGACCAGTTTCTCCTTACACTGAGCTCATCTATTCTTTCTCACTTATTTTAGTGTTATGCTGTCAGGAAAATCCTGGTATTTCAAATTAAGACGGTGTAAGTAAAAGGTTTGTTTAGCTTTCAGCTGGTCATCTTGCAGATTCAGGGCAGTAAAATTAATGTAGACATTTGAAATAAGTAGTTGAAAAGCTTTATTTCAAGCTTGACTTTCTGATAGTATCCATCAGATGCTCATACTTTTAGAACCTGTAAACATTGATCAGGAAAAACCAAAACTTAGAGTTATAATACTATATTAAAATGAAAGTAGGTGATATTTTGTCAATGCCATATTTTACAAATTTACTTATTAGTACACACTCATTTTGCAAGATCCATGTACTCAGCAGCTATTCCTTGAGTTTTACCTTGATTTAGTGCACAAAGTAATGCTTTAGGGGTGATGAAGGGCCTAGTTTTTGTGACTGAGTCAAGGTGGCTGGCCTTAGATTACAAAAAAGTTACAACTAACCTTTCTAAATGGATGTACACTTACGAGAAATTATGGATGTAGTCATGTTATTTGAGATCTATAGCAAAACTAATGTGTTAGCAGAGATAAGACTTCAGAGTGTTTAAATCTGATACATAAAATACTTTTGTGTGTTGTGGGTGAATCACACATCCTAAAATAGATGTATATGAAAAAACAGTGGTAGTCCAGTGTGTCAGGGAATTTTATCTGTTGACTGTTTAAGATGCTTTAGAGTATAGTTTGAAATTGCCAATCTCTTGATGTCTCTAAGTTAACATCTAACATAAAATTCTGTTTTTTAAAAAAAAAAATTCCTTTTTGCAAAAACAGCTTTTAGAGAACTTAGTTATTTTTGAGTGGTGTTTAGATAGAAATTATTTAATTGAAATTTAAGCTCTCCTGGCTGGATGTTAGCATTCTAGACATGTTCAGCTGTATTCTTCAGAAATTTGAGTGTTTATTCTTTTCTAGTGTCTGTTTTTTCTTTGCTGCAAGGTAGTGGATATATATAATGGTGAACAAGACAAATTTCTTCTTTCATAGAGTTAATGTCCTTAGAGGAGACAAAAAATAAACTAGTAAATAATTTTAGATAGTGGTAAAATAAAGGAATAAGGGCAGCAGTTGAGGGTGGCATTTGAGCAAAAGTTGAAAAAGGAGGAAACCATGTAAATCTGGGAGTGTGGTTTTGCAGGCAGCAAGATTACTTAATGTAAGATGGGGTAAAGTTGTGTTTGTTTGGTGGTAGAAAAAGTTTCATAAGCAATTAGTGCTTCCTACACAAATAGGGGTAAACTTTTAAAGGGGCAGAGGTGATTGAGACATAATCCCTGTCTTTCAATATAGAGCGGGAAGAGGGGTTATTTTTCCTTAGGAGACTATGATAATGTTTCCAAATCAGATGGAGTTAAGGTGTCTATCTTTTTAAAAAAGTATTTATTTATTCATACAAGCTGGGAGGTAGGTCAGAGGTGTGGGGCGGGGGTGGTGGTGAGAGGACTCACCAGAGACAGAGTGGGGAGCAGAACAAGCAGGTCCACTGAAATACACTGCTGAGGGGAGCAGTGGGCGAGGCAGGAGAGGTCTGCTGCACCATGTGGGAAGCTCCCTGGCCAGGTATTGAACTTGCATTGCAGTGGCTCTGGGTAGCTTCATAGTGCTGTGACTTAACCCGTTGTGCCACCAGGGAGGGCCTAAGGTGTCTATCTTTATTAGTGGAAAATTATAAGAAAACTTAAAACTTTCTTGGTGCTGGTATAGAATAATCAAAACTTTTAGGAGTTTTTAGTTTTGTAAAGTTTTAGATAATAGATATTTCTTAGAAATCAGTGACTTTCATGTTTTATCACATTTGTGTAGTTCAATAAATATTACTGTGTGCTATTCACTATTAAAAGTGTGCTGAATAATTCTTTAAGTTCTTTTTCTGTGGTGCATGCTTTGGATATAGTACTGGAATAGAGTAGTCTTTTTAACGGAGTTAATGAGCTGGTTTTAGGGAGATGATACTTGATCTGGATTTTGAAGGATGATTTTGTAAGGGAGCATACAGAATCAGCAGTGCTAATATGGAGAATAGAAAAGTAATCTGCTATAGTTCTTAATGAAGTTCTGGGACCTCATGAGAAGTTACCTGAAGGAAAGAACTGGCCATAGTGTGAGTTTTTTTAACATAATGAAGACTAACCAGTATTTTTAAACACAGCAATAACCAGATTTGTGCTTCACAGGAAATTTTAACTCCTACAGTTAATTTATAATTAAAGTTGTGTGTTAATTATTATATTTATGAAAGTTTTTAAGAATTATTCTCTCTCCATTATACAAATTGAGTAGTTTGTATTCCTGTTGGCAGGAATTTTTATTAGGAACAGCATGCCTTGCAAACTGTAGTTTGTATCTTCCAAAGAACTTGTTCTACCTATAAACCAATGTCAGTAGTTAAAAGTTTTACATTAATGAATGGAATTTGTTACATAAGTTTTAGAGCAGGCAGAATTTGAATATTGTTTGATGTTATTTGCAGGCATATGATTTAACATTATTTGAATACATTAGAATAATACAAAAAATTAAATAAGCAGTATTTTTCAAAGGAATTGATATACCTGTACTACTAGATGTGCTTATTTTATTATGCTAAGACATTGTATGTTACTCACACAGAGAACAGTTTTATGTTTGTTTTAGGCTGTTAGTATTTATTACTTCTGACATGCAAAAGAATGTCAGAATAAAAGAATTGATTCCTTAATACAGTTTGACTTAATTAGTGCTTTGGTGGTATGCATTATATACCTTTTTTTTTCATAGCAAAAATTAATATTTTTACCATGATGACTTAGAGCTGCCCAAATTGCCTACTTACCTAGTACATTTTTGGCTGATAAAATAGAGCTGATTATAACTATTTCCTACTGAAGAGTGAACTTTACATGTCATAAAAGTCTCAGATATTAGAGCCAGCCTGAATTGGAACCACCAGCTTTACTCTTTTAATAAATTACGACTTATCTTTCCTAAAGTTCAGTTTTCTCAGTCTCAAAATGTAGATAAATAATACTTCATAGGTTCATGATGAGGGGTTTTGTTTTTGAGTGGGACTTGCTACTTAAATATGAACTTCTGAGGCAATGAGGATTAGCCACAGTTTATTTCACTATGCACCGTGCTTTTGTAAACAGGAAAAAAAGGAAACAAGAAGGATACAGTTTTACTCTTAGAGTCTAGACACATTTTTTTTTTCCTGCCAGGGATTTTGTTTAGATGACATTGTGTTAAATGTTATGTAGTATTTTTAAGCAAGGTAAATACACCTTAACATTGCTCTGTCTGAAGCACTTGGCACAGTATATGGCACATAATAGGAATTTAGTAATACCTTTGTTAAATAGGATGCATCTAATGGGAAGAACACTGACAGGACTCAGACTTGTATATACCCACTTAGAACCTGAGTTTTGTGGAGTTATCTGTAGCAAGTTTCCTCTCTTTGCCTCAATTTCCATTTCCTTAAGATGAATAAAGTATCTTCTCTTATGTGTATTTTGAAGGTTAATTACAATCATCAAAAATACCTGTTAATAAATTCACAGCAGTGTTTGTTCCCATCTCTGTATTTTTTTTCCTGAAGAGTAAATGTTCCAAAATTCCGGAGGAAATTCAGAGGAATTACTTAACTTACCACCTATCATCATTTTTTTGAATGTTGAGAAAGGTCCATTTATTTACCTTTGTGTATATACTTGTCTTAATAGAGATAATATATTATTTTGGAAAAACTAGTACATCTGGTTACTAGTAACTGAATCTGATAATCCAGATTCAGGAGATGAGTTCTAGTCTGGACTCCATAAATTTATTAGTTATATGCCTTGGTAACTTAATTGTATATAAGAAATTCACCTTTTTGGTCATTATATCTACTAATGGTGCTGATGAGAATTGTACTGATGAAAGCAAAAGTGTTTGCTTAATTGTAAAACATCTGAAAGTATTATGTAATGACTTCTGATTATCAGTGATTATGTAACAGGGTGGTCCCCAAGGAAAGGGGAGATTCCAGGTACCCTGCCCCACCTCAGGAAGGGTGGAACTGAGCAGGGAAAAAAGGAAGCTGGTGAGGAGACTGGAGAAGGAAATGACTTTAAATGAAGAAGAAGGGAAAGCCAGAAGGTGACCTGGAGGAGGCAAATGGAGCAGAGCTTCTTGGTCTTGTACTGGTTGAAATACTGGGAGGTTAACAATGGCAGCTTTTATCTTGATTCTGATTTTGTTCCTTCTATCCCAGATGTGCTGAGCCCCTTCTGTCCTTTTCATGTGGATTTCCTGCCAGAAGGTGCCTGAGACTTGTTGCAGGCTTTTGGGGCTCAGTGGCCCTACTTTGGGCCAACCCTGTTTGACTGGACATTTACCCATGATGGAATGGGTAACTTTGGATGCTTGATTTAAAAACTTTATTCTTTTCTTGTCTTTGTTGCACACTACTTGTATTAACATTCCTTTCCATTAAAGATCTGACACGCTAAAGTGTGTTTTGTTTTGATATGGCAGATGACAGGACCTATTTAGAGCAGGCAGGTTTGGGGGTGCTGGGGTGCCCCTTATCCTGCCCTGTAGCAATTATAATAAAACTGCTGGTTTCTTAAGTTGAGTGATTCATTCATTCCTTTTTCCTCGTGGTACTGCTGTATGTCAAAATACCTGGTTTATTGGACATTCGGGAGTGGAGAGTTGGGAGAGTAGGGGGAAAGTGATTCTGCTATGTTCATCACATCAGGCCAGTTAATATAATTAGGTGTGTATAAATGAGTATATGTAGTAGAAAGTCTACCTGATTTTCATTCTTGGGTTTGTTCCCATTTTTTCTTTATGCTTTCTCTTGATCATAGTTAACTGAACAATACCATCTAAAAGGTGTTGCTTTTAGTGTCATTATTGTACATTCTGGTTATTGATTACATGCTTGTAAAGTCTCCTGATTATTTTATTTCATACTATTGTGTATATAAAAAACCTGCTTTCAATATAAATATCTTTCTACACAAAAATTTTATAAACTTAGGGGCTCCCTGGTGGCTCAACGGGTTAAGTGTCAGCACTATGCAGCTATCCGCAACCACTGCATCACGAGTTCAATCCCTAGCCAGGGAACTTCCCATATGGTACAGCAGACCTCTCCTGCTTCACCTGCTTCTCCCCTCAGCAGTGTATCTCAGTAGATTCGCCTGTTCTGCTCCCCATTCTGCCTCGGGTGAATCCTCTCACCACCCCACACCTCAGGCCTACAACCCAGTTCTTGTATGCATGAATAAATAAATCTTAAAAAATTTTTTTTATAAACTGAAATCTTGCTACCCGAGACTCTTAGGTGATTCCTCAATTTTTTTTTCATATTAACTAAGACAAATGACTTTAAATGAAGTAAAAACAACTCACTCATATCTATGACTTATTTATAAAACATTTTTATAATGTAAAACTTACAAGCTTCTGGAAATCTGAAGATCCTGCTCAAGATAGGCCCCTTCATAATTTTTGATGTTTTTTTAGTAATGATGATTATGTATAGCAGTTTGCTTAGGTATCACATACTTATGTTTATTATGTTTGCTATTTAAAGAAAAAGGCAATTTATTTATACCTTTTAAAAAAGTTTTCACTACCAAAGGCTTTTGCTTAATTTGCTGGAATTAACTAGAAGTAACTGGGTAATTCTTCAGAATAGTCTGTATCCTAAATTGCGTAAACAACTTTTATTTTTTAGTTGTATATGCCAGACTATTTGTATGGACAAATGCACGTAATAAAAATCTGAAGACATAGCAAGATAAATATTTTTGTATTTAGAAAATTAGACTATTTTATCATTTGACACAGAAAAAGTTAAGTTTCTTTAGTTTCTAATACTACTCTAGTGATTTGAGACTTTTTCTTAATAGGGATAACTTTTGTAATACAATTGATTTCTCTATAAGTTATTTTGTCATTTGGGTTCTTGAATATAGACATATTGCAGCACACGAAGGAAGTAGTACTATTATTTAAAAAAAGATGAAGCAAGTAATTTAAGTTTTGTGAGGTCATTTGAGCCTATGATAAAAGCAGTAATGATAGCATCATGTACATATAGAAAAAGTGGAAATAAAGATGAGGAAAAGAGAAAAATAAAAATCACTTTACAGTTCCTCAAAGAGAACTGTTAACCTGTCTAAGCACTATGTGTTATTGTCTCTCTTTTTTTAAAGGTCGCTTTTGTTTTTCTTCCTGATTATTAAAGTAACAGTGTAATGTGAAAAATTAAGAAAATGCAGAAAAGTACAAAAAAGGAAAAAAATCCAGAAAAAAAACAGTGTTTGCACTGTTGTAATAGAGGAATTGAACTGTATTTATTGTTTTGTAACCTGTACTTTTTACAAAAACTTCCATCATAATCACTTTCCAGTGTCTTAGTATTTTACCAAAACATGATTCTTACGGTCAAAGTATAACTGACTTAACAATTATTATTATTGAACATTTAATTTTATTTTGGTTTTTCACTTTTACAACTGGCACTAGGTGAACATTCTTGAACCTGAATTTTGTTTGCACATTTGATTATACTGGTCAAACATTTTTTATGAAAGTCATGTTAATGAAATAAAGTTAGTCATTTCATATCAATTTGTATGTGCACAACATGAATATGACAGTCAGATTCTAATTTTGGCTCTAGTTTTTTTTGTAATCTCCAATAAATTGATGTTTACATCACGAAATGCATGCCAATAGTAATAGGCCTACGTTTAATACCTGTAAAAAAAAATCAAGTCAAGACGACTTCTTAGATTTCTTCGCTTGTCTCTTGTACAGCTGTTCAGGAACAGAATAGATGGAAGATGGTTTCCATTGTGCAAAAACACAGCCTTAAGACTCAGTTTCAAAGACTCTAGAAGCAGTCTCCATTCTTGTGGGTCATGAGTGATTTCTAAGGCATTCATGAGGCCCTCAATAGTGGAACAGAATACCAGAGTACTTTCCTTTCTAAAGAAAGGCTCCAACTGCTGGTGGCGCTTTTGCTATAGAGTAATTGTGACATCTTCTAGAAGATTCCATTGTTGGAGTCTTGATCCTAGCAATTCTGCCTTGTTCTTGGACAAGTCCAAATCACGAACCAGGTCATTTAGTTCTTCCTGTGTTAGTCTGTGTGAGGTTGATGATGCATAACAGTGAAAATCTGGACAACTGCATGCTGATGGAACAGGAGAAGAACAGGTTGGCTCACCCTTGTCCTCATCAGATGAATCAAGAGAATATTCTGCTGGAAGTTCTGGAATAGGAAGTCCCTCACCATGTGGAACTGTTCTCAGTGCAGAGGGAATGTTTGGGTAGACTATTCTCAACTTCTTTTGCTTCATTATTCCGCTGGGAAGAGGAGGAACCAAGCAGAAGTAAGAGTCTTTTATGTGGTTGCTTGACTCTCTCCACACCATGGGGACTGCAAATGACATTGATGGTCTTTTGCCATGTAACCACTGTGAAAGCTGTGTTGTGCATGTAGCACAGCATATATGTGGGGCCCAAGGCTTGTTTTGGTCACCAACCTTGCATCTGAAGTAAAAATGATAAGCCGCCTTCACTTGAGAGTGATACTTCTGGTTAGCCATTGTCACGTCCCCTCAAATAGAGCAGAAATTGTCCACGCTATTAATGCACTTTTGAGGCATTACTGTTCTGTATTGTGCCTAATTGGATAAAATAATAACAGATCTATGGAACAGTAGCTTAAACTGTCTCGCACAAAGTCTGAAATATTTTCAATGCTCCACCTTTCCGTCAGGGCTTTCTACAGTGCCCTGCTGACGTCAGCTTGCTTCAG
>PVIJ01013664.1:0-44133 GCA_004024925.1 Scalopus aquaticus | reverse complement strand
AGAGATCAAAGAAGAAATTAAAAAATATCTAGAACTGAACGACAATGAGGACACAACTTTCCAGAACGTCTGGGACACAGCAAAAGCAGTAATAAGAGGAAAATATATAGCATTACAAGCTCACATCAAGAAACAAGAAACAAGTCAAAGAAACAATTTAATCTCACATCTCAAAGAACTAGAAAATGAACAACAAAAATCCCCAAAAGGCAGTTTAAGAAAGGAAATAATAAAAATCAAAGCAGAACTAAGTGAAATGGAAATAAAAAAAAAACAGTCCAGAAAATTAACGAGACCAAAAGCTGGTTCTTTGAAAAAATAAACAAAATAGACAAACCACTAGCCAGGCTTACAAAGAAAAAACGAGAGAAAACACAAATAAATAGGATCATAAATGAAAAAGGAGAAATCACAACGGACACAGCAAAAATAAAAAAAACAATCAGAGATTACTATAAACAGCTATACGGAAACAAGAATAACAACCTAGAGTATATGGACACATTCATTCTAGTTTTGATTTGCCTTTCCCTGATGATAGTGATAATGAACATTTTTTTCATGTGTCTATCCGTATGTCCTCTTTGGAATGGGGTTTTACGTACAAATCTTTTATCCATTTTAAGTTAAATATTGATTATGATGTGGGGTAGTGGTCTAGCTTCATTCTTTTGTGAGTGGTTGTCCATTTTCCTATGACCATTTGTTGAAAAGACCTTTCTATTTCCAATGTGTACTCTTGGTTTCTTTGTTGTAGATTAACTGTCCATAGATGAGGGGTTTATTTCTGAACTTTTAATTCTATTCATTGGTGTGTCTATTTTGGTCCAGTACCATATTGTTTTTATTACTATAGTTTTGTAGTTTAGTTTGAAATCTGGGAATGTGTAAGTTTTAACATGGGTAAAGACTAAGTGAAAATGAGAGAGATAAAATTGTTTTTGACTCTGAATTGAATTTTCACACCTCTATTAGAATACAATTCTTAGTTCTTAGCATGCAAATAATTATTTTGTATTTGGCATATATAAAATGGTTTAGGCTAATCAAGTTTGAAGATGAGTCTTTATTTAGTAATAACAATATTTCTTGGACTCACATTGTTCATGTTGTATTTTTAAATATATGTTGAACTGTATAGCATATGTATAATTTGTAATCGTTATGTTGAAATGCGTGATCTAATTTACTGTGAGTAAAAGTAATGACAAAAACATTGGCAAATCTATTATTCTAAATTTTGCTAGTGTGTCTGACTTGTTCTACCACTCAATTATTCTTCCCATCTAACTCAGTTTTGTTGCAAGAATTCACCATATAGATTTCCTTTAGATTTAAAAAAGAATAGCAGCTTATTTGCAAAATCTTTCTGTTGTAAAAAGGAACTAGAGAACAGGTGTAATGGTGTGTTCCAGAAAAAAATTGCAGTACAATATGACTTTTATTTCCTCCCCCATTCTCCCACTAGAGAAAAGATAAATTGGGAATAAAATATCTGCATGTCTCTGGGAAAGAGTCTTACACCATAACTACACTTTCTAGAGGACACAGAAATGACCCAACAATCTTGAAAGTGTTCTTTTAAAATCGTACTACTCTCTGAAGTATTGTTTCTAAATGGAAAGCTTTTTTCTTGTTTGATAGTTTTGATTTTCCAATATTGTATCTGATTGCCTGCCTTAGTGTGTAAATTAAAATTTCAAAAGACATTTTATTTTTCTCCAAGAACATTCAGGTTGTAGTTTGCTTTATAGTTTAACTTGACTTCATCTCTAGTCATAATATTAGCATTTTTAAAACATGAGTTTAAGGTATTTATTAAGCTTTTGATCTACTCTGACATTATTTCAGTAATTAAAATATATAAATATTTCTTTTTAATTGAAGAAAATGAAGTTTAAAGCTGTCTTAAACATATTGTAAGTTATACTATGTTGTGACTTTTTATTGTTACCTAAAAATTAATTATATATTGTTTAAGTTTATTTAGTATAGATATAAATAATATTATTGTCAAATAAAGGAGTAGAATTCTAAGATACTGTGATTTTTATTTGAGTACCTCTCACTTTAATTCTTCCTTATCTTTAGATAAAATTGGAATATTCTTAATATGTTAGATAAATCTATCTTGATCAAGTGTTTGAAACTAATTAATTCCAGAAAAATCATCAAACATGAATCATCCAACTATTATAAGTTGAGGTATTTTGTAGTTCCTAATAAACTTATTAAAATGGAAATTAAAAAGAGGATACTTTGGAATAAGCTGACTGGAGTTTGCATGATGCACTTCTAATTGAAAGTTATTTCCAGTGTAGCTGTGGGTAGGGAACAAATAAAATGTAACTACAGATTGGTTAAAGTTATAATTGGGAGATAGGCCTTGCAATATCTTATAGGACATACTAAGAAAATTTTGTCATCAAGTGCATCACATTGGAAAATCATTGAAAACTTAAGAAAATTGTGGGTAAAATCATCAGATTGATATTTCTAAAAGATTTTTTTCTGAAGTTTTAAGACATATAATTAAAGGGGAGGAGTATGGCTAAGGGAAATTAGAAATTATTTCAACTGGTTCAAGTAAATTAGAAAATTATAACACTATTTTATGGAGGTGATGACAACAGATTGGAAAAAGGTGATGGAAATAGATTTGGAGAGACATGAGTAGTGTCCTTCAGAAGTAAATTGACAGAATTTGAAGGTGGATTGATATGTGGGAAAAAAATAAAAGTGTTCAAATTTGCTTCCAAAATTTTTGTCTTGTATGACTGGTATACTGGTCAAGCATGTCATTGCTGTGTGGTTCTTGGAAAGAAGATAAAAGTGGTTTTAAACATTTGTTTTGGCAAAGTTTCCAAAATGCACCTGTATTATTTGCATAATATATGAGAAGCTCATAGATGCCTAAGCTATACTTAGTGAGTTTCCAAATCTACCCTTTTAATCACAAAGTTGTGGTGATTTTTTCTTTTTCATCAAAGTAACTGGCTGTTTACTGTACTGAGGCTTAGTAATCTTTTCTGGAAATGGCAAGCAGATCTTACCATGCTTTCATATCGCATGTTTTTTATGCCTATAATGAAATTCAAAAGGTTGTTAGACATAACTAGATAATTGCTGCTTGTCAAGTAGTCATTAAAGTGTTTTTAGAGCAAATAAGTCAACTACATTTTAGATAGTGCTCTTTTTAATGATCTTGACATCAGTGGGTGTGTCCCGTCTTTAAAGTAGTTCCTTTTTTCTTGCTTACTATACATCATGTTCATCCCCCCCCCAAAAAAAAATAGACCTCAGCATAGCACTCAGATAAAAGATATCTTCATGATCCCTGATTTGAACACATTTGTTCTCTTGACACCCAGAGAGAAATGGGGGGTGAGGGGCAAGCAATGTTGGCTCTAGGAGCAGGATTCGTAACTCTACTTTTTTCCAAAGACATTCTATTCCTCCCAATAAGCTCTGCAATTAAATACTTCTATCAATTGATAATGAAGAACTTTTTCACCTCAATGTGAAGACTGTAGAGGTCCAATCACAATTATTGAATAGAGAGAACTGGTAAATTAGGATTGTCTGAATATTCAGTGTCTCAGTAGAACGTTTTTTAGGTTCTCTTTTATATTTCTCGTAAGAAACTGGTTTATCCTATAATTTGAACCATGTAATTATTTCTTTGTGCTTCATTTCTACCTAGTGAATGACTGAGTTATTTTCTACATTATGGGCCGTGTACAAGTATGTTGTTTTTTCAGTTTGAATCCTGACACCATCTTTTGTTTTCTTTTGGTAGCTAGTTGAATAAAAAGGTTCTATGAAATTTAATTTGGTGGCCTCATTTCCATCCCCCCAATTATCTACAAGACTTTCTAGACTTGATTTTTTTCCTGAAATTCAAGCTTTTGACACTTTTAGAAGTTTTAAACGTCATGCTATATGTTCTTTTTTATTTCCTTCTCTGATTATGCAATCTCTATGGGACAAATTAACAATTGGCATCCAAATAGCATCTTAAAAAAGAATTAATGTCTATTTTGGAAAAGCCAAGTGAATGTTTGTGAGTAGAAGAGAACTCTGAATATGTAGGGTATGGGCTGTATGTTATAAAACTTATAAAGAATTTGTTATCCCAGAAAAAGAATGAGAGAAAAAGGAAGGAAAGAGGGAGAGTTAGCACAAGGGACTATGGTGGTGGATCATGGTTGTGGGAGAACCATGGGGACTACTCCTGAGGGGAAAAATCAATTACTCTACAAAAATGAGCAATGATGGAAGAAACGAAATACTTTTAGGAACAAAAAGGATAGTGAACTTCTACAAAGTCATGATCATTAGACTTGATACACCTGTGACACTTTTATTACTTCTACTGCAAACAAAAAATGAAAAACCCAAACAAAAAACAGCAACAAAAATGGACAGTAAACAAGAACAAAAGCAAGAAACTTGAGACATAGCCTCAGATGAAGGCAGTCTTGGGAAGTGATTTTAGTAGTCTAATGTACAAGAGTGAGGAGGTGAGAAAAGGAAGGTAATGAGGCAGTAAAAGACATTAAGAAGGCCGTTAATGGGCCTCCCTGGTGGCACAGCGGTTAAGTGCTGCACCGTGGAGCTGTCGGCAGCAGCTGCAATGAAGTTTCCATGCCCAGCCGGGGAGATTCCCACATGGTGTGGCAGGCCTCTCCTGCCTCGCCCGCTGCTCCCCTCAGCAGTGTTTTTCCCTTGATCTGCCCCCCACTCTGTCTCTGGTGAACCCTCTGGCCGTCCCACGCCTCTGGCCTGTACCCAGCTTGTATGCATAAATAAATAAATCTTTATTTAAAAAAAGTCTATTAATGGCTATGGAATCCACCCCAGTGGAGCCTTCTTAGAACTCTCAGAATTTCCCATTGGAGGACAAGTTCATGGGAATCCTCAGGCATTCATTGAAGCCCATTTCTCATTTGTCTAGGGTTGTCTGTGCCTTCTTCCCACTCCAATTCTGTCATTAAATTTTTGCCTTTTAAAGGGGAGTAGAACAAGCTCTTTGATGCCAGACACTATGGATTCTCTTTAACACCTCTCTCTCAAATCTTGAATAAAGTCTACTGAAATCATGGTATGCTTAATGTGAAGGGATATTATATAAAAATTTATAAGAGATTTACTGTTTCTAGGTTGTTTTAAGACAAGAAGTTGAACTTTCAAGGGTGTAAGTAACATGGTGGAGGCAGAGAAAACCATGGCAAAATAAGTTGTAGGAGCAGTAGAAACTGTTGTGAAGGTTTTAAACTGACAGATTAAAAGTTTGAGATTGAGATCCAGATCTATCCTGATGGTAAATGGGCAGTAGCTACTGACTTGAATCAATGAATCTCAAAAATTCCAAAGTTAGGAGTCCTAAGAACTAGAGCAGTAGTATGATTAAAGCAAGTTTTAAAAAAAGAAAAAGATATCAATATTTGAGTTTTGGAGGCAAGATTTAATTTTTTATTCTTTAAAGTCTATGTCTCTCTCTGTGTGTCCAACTAAAAGCCCAGGGGATTAAGAGCATTGGGGACTACATATCACTTTTAAAATATTGGTTGCTACTTAACTAATTGGGGAATCTTGAAGGTTTCATAAAAGGACATCGAAAGAGGTTCTTGTATTTTTTTGGGGAAAGTAATCTGAAAAGTAACCCACACTGATACTGCCCCTGTGGTCTCATGACTTATAGCCTCCTGGCCATCTCTTAGATATTGGAGTCCAGCATGGACCATAGTGGAAGAGACACTAAAAAGATTTAAGCTTCATTAAGTAAGAAGTGGGTGAAGAGAAACACTTGTGAGTTGTTCTGCCACTGGCCTATGACTACTGGCCGGGCTCTGGAAAGGGGAGAGCTCAGGTGTTTAAGACATATACCAGTGACTAAAGGGAGACGCTTGTGGAGGAGCTGGGTTACTCCTTGTGGGCCTGGTCCACAGTTAAAGGAACAAGCACAATGTGGTGGACTACTTCCCCCCTCACCCACCATTCAAAAATGGTACCCTCGTGGAGTTCACTGACATCATGCAGTCTGGAGAGAACTGGTCAGGAACCCCCAGAGTGGAAGGATATGGACTGGCACAATCCAGCCCCTAGCCCCACCCCCACCACCATCTGGACCACACAGTCCCCTTTCTTACCCCTAACTCAGCTGCTGTATGATTGTATCTCCACATCTTTGGAAACCTGAAAGACCATACATCTAAAATCATATAAAGCTGAGAAAAGCTAAAAAGACACACACACACACACACACACACACACACACACACACACACACACACATACCAACCCATAACATGACTTCTTGGAAAAAGAAGTGTTGCAAATTTCTAAGCTATGCTACAGTCACATTATATATTAATAAAAAAGGGAAATCAAAAGTAGCAAAATGCACAGACAGAAAAATACTACACCTGGCACATTCACTTCAGGCAAAGGAGAGAACAACCTTCCAGAATCCAGTGACAATGACATGGAAAATATCCTTCTATCAGACTCAGTGTTCAAATTTGCCATGATAAAGAAGTTCAAATAACTAGAAGAAAACTCAAAAACAAATGAATAACCTGAGAAATAAAATTAATTAGCAGAAAATAGAAATTGAAGCTTTAAATAAGAAATTTACAAAGACACAGAATGTAAAATATTAATAGAAGAAATGAAAAATTCTGGAATAAATTATGGAAGCAGTGTACACCAAATGGAAGATAGACTATATCTTGATTGGTCCAGCTCCCATGAAAAACCATATGGTGGTTTTGTACAATATTAAAAATAGATTGATCTACCTGCAGCTCCACTCTAGGATATCTACCTGAAGAACACAGAAACACTAGCTGGAATGGATATATGCATTCCCATTCTTGTTGAAGCACTACACACATTAGGTACATTATGGAAGCAACCTAAATGTCCAAGGACAGATAGATGAGTGAATTAAGAAGGTGTGGTCTATATGGACAATGGAGTAAATGCTACTCTTGACATTGGAACAACATTGGTAGCACTGGTGGGGACTATGCTAAAGGAAATAAGTCAGGAGAAGGACAAAAACTGGAGGGTTTTCCTCTTACATGGACTATGGGGAAACAAAACAAATAGTCAATAACAATACAAAAACAAACCCTAGAAATCTGACTCTAAAACTGAGCCTACCAGGGAAGGAGTGGGAATGTGGAGAGGAAGGGGTAGGCGTAAAATTGACTATTGTGGAGGACTATGGGTGCTTTGGTGCCTGCTGTGGTATGCTAACATACACTTGAAGATGTGGGAGCCTATATTTCTGAATCAAATACATTGTTGTAAATAAATATTATCTATCAAAAAGGAATTTCTCCCCTTTCCTTCTTTCTATATTTTTTATGCCTTTTCTCAGTAAATAAAAGAGTGCCCGTCCCATAGACAAAGCTGTTAGCATATGATGAATGAAAATGTAAACTGATTTCTGTGGAGATGCCAATTCAGTGTCATAAGATCTTTAGATATTTTAAATATTTTAGCTGGTAATTGAATTTTTAGCTGAGACATTCTTATTTTTTGAAGTTTGAAACCAACTAAAAATGCTAAATGTTTCTGTTGTCCTTGTTTTGGCAGATAATCATAATATACCATAGAGGAGTGCTCTTTTACCACCTGTGTGCCAGGGCCTTTATTTTATATTTTTAAAGATGGTCTAAGTGTGTTTTAGCAAATGTGGCAGCTAGTATAACCATTCTCAAACTTTTAATCATTAAGGTTTACCAGAGCATTTCTCACAGTATTTAATCACTAATCGCCACTTCTTGGACACAGAGATTTTCAATTCACAATGATTTGCAGGAGATGGAATGATAGGTAGGTAGGTAGGCAGGCAGACAGACAGAAAGACAGACAGGTTTGGATGGATGGGGTTGGCTACATGTTTCCAAACATTCTCCTTTTATTGCTACATGATTTAGCTATCTTTTTGTATCTTATGATGCTGATGCTTTAAAGTTTCCACGAAGGACTCAGCCAATGTTTTTTTCCTTCAAGAATTTTTCTTCCCACTCTAGACTACCTTATTGTCACTCATTTCTGAAAATCAAACGAGCATCCAAACCTGTTCACTCATTTTTGCAATCTTTTTGTTGTGAAACTTTGTATTTTTTATTATTAACTTAATAATATTTAAAGCTTCATATATACTGGACTATTTAATTTTTCTCTTTTATTTCATTTAGCATCTAGTATGCCACTGGAATCATATGGGTGTTAACAGACTTCCATCAGAATAAATTCCAACAATATCTGAACAGAGAGAGACAAAGATTTTCAAAAGAAGCAAAACCTTTCCTATTTGACTTTTTCACCATTTCTCAAAACTCAGTCATGAAGTCTTGTGTTAACCTCTGCTTCATTCGCCTCCTCTCTACCCCTTTCCCCCTGCCCCACAGAGAGTTAGGTTGAATTCAATTTGTTCATTCTTAGCACCTGAGTGTTGAAAACATCATGGAGGAATTCTCTAATCTCTTATGAGTTACATTGTGAAGATTTACTTTTTGTGGTGAAAAGTGTAAAGAGAGATCTTCTGGCTTCTGTGTTCAATCTCTTTCCTAGATTGCAGAATATGAATTTACTAATTTCAGTGATAAATTTAATTGTTGTGTGGTGAGAACAACTGGGTTTCCACAATCCTTGCAGTTTTCTCTTTTGGCAATTTGTAAGGGAAGACACATTATAGTATAAGCCATTTGTTAATTTGCCCTGAGAAAGTATTGGCACAGAAACTGTAAATACCCTAAGATCCTTTGGATCAGCACATTCTTCTGTTGCAGAGCCACATGGAAGCCAGATCATATTCAGAATATTTCTTGGTAAGTGTGGAATTTGAACAAGTAACTTAGATGACTCCAATATTAAATAGAATGAAGCTAAGATCACGTCTGAGCAACTCTTTACACTTGCAAGATTTCCTAACAATGTGTGCTGAGAGCTTGATAGGTATAAGCTGTAAAAACTGTCGTATAAAAGCTACAGGCAGCCTCTGTCTTTTAACGGGTAAAGACTTGAATAAAATCCTTTGGAGCTGATTGTTCCTTCACTCTGGGAAAACCTCCTGAATGAGCCTTTAGTTGCACAAATGTAAAGCAAGAATCACTTATGAATTATGCATTGTTCTCTGAGAAAAATGTGATGTAATTGTTCACTCAAATGAAAACACTTTGGGCTATGAAGCTAAGTGAGCTGTTTGCTAATGTATGATTTTACCGCTGCTGTGTAATTTAGTGAAACTCTCTCAGTCTCAGTTTCTTCCTCAGCAAAATGGGACAATAATATTTGTGAAGATTAAATATGATAATATGAGTAAACCTCTTTGAATGGGGTCTCATATCTATTAAGTTACCTAATATTAATATTTCTAAGTATATCAGTTAATGATATTTCTAAGAATATCACTAATTTTTAAAAGAAATATTTCATTTCTTTGTCTGATTTGAGACTGCCTCTTGCCAGTAAATGGATTTTTTTTTCTGGAGATGTGGGTAATTTGCTTGGTGGAGTAAAGTCCAAGTCTGACCCTTGCTTCTTCCAGGAGAATCAGATATAAGGCATAGGGACCCAAGCGCATCCTTGAAAGGGCTCGTGATTCTATACAGCATCATCCTAGATGGCTATAGCAATATATAGTACTATGTGTGGACTAATGTGTTTGCCTTTTTCTACAAGGGAGCATTTCTTGAATTAAATTTTCTATTCACAGATAGATGATGAGAGGAAGATTTTAGAATGGAAAGTTAGAGGATGGGCAATTTTTTTTGTTTGGACTAAATTACTCGAGGGGTATCTAGACTTTAAGGTAGGTTGGTAGGTTGGAGAATAACCACAATAAAATTACCTGTTAAGAACAAGAATATTTGAGAAAGAAATTCTCTTTTATTGCTGGTGGGAATGCAACATGGTAAAGCCACATTACAAGATGGTTTGGCAGTTTCTTACAAAAGTAAACATATTCATACCATATAATCTAGCAATCATGATCCTTGTTATTTATTCAAATGAGTTTAAAATTTACATTAATGTAAAAATCTGCACGTGGATAATATATAACTGACAAAACCTGGAAGCAACCAAGATATCCTTCAAAAGATGAATGGGCAAACTGTGGTACAGCTACACAAAAAATTACTTAGTGAGTTTAAAAGTGAACTATTAAACTATGAAAAGACATGGGAAAACCTCAAATGTCGGTTGCTAAGTAAGATCAATCAATGTGGTTATCCTGCTCAGTGAATAGACAAGGACTAGGACAGATATTCTAATAGATTTTTGCATTATGAAAAAGAAAATGACAATCCAGTCTGGTAGAGAAAATTCACATTGCAGAGATACTAGATTTTGGACTAGATTTAGTGACGGGGTAAGATTTTGCATGGTTTCCTTGGGGAAGGAAGGTTGATGGTTTGGGAGGTAGACTACGGTAGAGATGACAATCTGTCCTCAAAACTTAATCCTCCTTTCTTCTGTTGCATTTTAAGAGTTGGGCATTATGGTTAGCCAACTACATGTTTTCAGCATTGCTTGTATTTAGGTGTGATTGATTGTAGAGAAAATTCACATTGCAGAGATACTAGATTTTGGAATAGATTTAGCAACTGGATAAGATTTTGCATGGTTTTCTTGGGGAAGGAATGAGTTTATTTTATTTTTGATGGTTTGGGAAGTAGACTATGGTAGAGATGACTATCTGCCCTCAAAACTTAATCCACCTTTTTCCATTGCATTTTAAGTGTTGGGCATTATGGTTAGCCAACTACATGTTTTCAGCATTGCTTGTCTTTAGGCGTGATTGTGAGACTGTGCTCTTCCAGTGGTTCCAGAGATCTTCTATATGAATTGAAGTAATATGTGCCATTTCCTAGGCTGCTTATACAAACTTCCACACACACTTCCTCACATTCATTCTTGTTTTCCTTAGGGATTAAATGATAATCAAAGTGACACTGGAGACCAGAGGAGCACTGGAAACCATGTGTTACATATGTCCAAACCCTGTGGATCTGGGTCCCTTGAAAATCAGCATCCAGGAGACAACTCCATTCACCTAAACACTTCCCCTTAGACTGTTATTTGAATGAGTAATAAACTTCTACATCTTAGCTAAGCTTGGTTCCAGTAGTAACAATAGTTGTACTTATTCCATGTGACACGTATGCATAGTGTAAATTCCATTATTTTCTTTTACACCTAGGCTCACACAATACTCCCTGCATTTTAAAAGAGAATGGTCATGGACAGGGATGTTATGATCTCATTCAGTATTGATTCTTTTTTCAGTATTGTTTTAATGAGACAATATGATATACAAGTAAAGAACTTGGCATTGGTAGTTTCTTTACCACCTATAACCTAACTCTCTTTAAGTGTCATATTTTGTTATCTTGGGAAAATGTCTTTAATTGTGTGTAATTTATTTTATTTATCTGATAAAGGGGATAATAACACTTATTTATAGGTTTGTTGTGAAAATTGAAATAAATCATGTAAATAGAATAAAATTTGGCATTTAGGTGTTCAGGCGAAATTAACTAGCTCTAACTCTATGAAGTTGAGTTTTGTATCTACATTTAGTAGAAAGTCTTGAGTTTAAAATGTAATAAGTGAAGAATTTCCCTGCTACCCTTACAGCCCCTGGGTGAAATAACTTTTGACTTTTGTTAGAGGGAGAAAATAAGGGAATATAAAAGACAATGGTTTTGTTTGATTTCCTGATGGTATAGCAAATTTCTCCAAATAAAGTAAAATAATAGCACCTCTCACTGGGCAGAGTTTATAGAGAGAATTGCTGAATGTCTCTATACTCAAAAATACAGCAATTAGGACAGATGCCAGAAAACAGCACCAAGGGGGGAACACAATGTATTAAAAATGTCTACAAAGATTTCAGCAACTAGCAACCACAATTAAAACTGCAGTAAGCATGTGTTTCATGGAAGTTATTGGCAGATTAAGTTCAGAAACCCACCAGCAGCTGAAACAATGAAAACAATAAATAGTTTAAATTGGCAACCAACACTTTTTTTCATGTACTGGTATATACATAAAGAGAACAATACAAGAGAGAGGGTGAAGGGGAGTGAGAACAGGGGTCACTGGGATTCTTAGAGAGGTCAAAAGTCGAACTGTCTGAATTAACTAGACTATGCATCTCTGTCAATATGGCAACAGGGAAGAAAACAGAAAAGCAGAGATGCAAAGAATAATGAGTCTAGTCTTACTTTCAAAAGGAGGACAGGGAATACAATTGGAAGAAGGATTATTTTAAGTAAGGAGGAATAAGTGGTCAAACCTAAACTTAAAAATATATACTCTTTCCATGGTAAATTAATTTAAGGTGTGATTAAAGTATTGTCAATTAAACTCCTCTTTGTTATAATTCTTACAGGAATTATTCTTACAGGAATTATTCTATAAGAAAAAAACAGTACATAAATTGAGCTCTAACAAATGTGTGACCATTGTAATAATGCTGAGTCCATTATTAATTATACCAACTTAAACCCATCACTTTTTAATCTATAAAGAGTAGGGGGAGTTAGGCTTAATCAATCAAAGTTGTGTTCAAATTTTTCCTGGTATCCTGCAAATCAAGAGACAGTGAAAAATGAATCAAATTTAAATGCAGAAAAATATATCTGTAAGTAAGCAACTCAGAAATGCAAGGATACAATACTCTTAGAATATCATCTTTTTCCAAGGAATGTAAACTTTTAGACATCAGATATAATTTTTGATCTTCTGTTTTGTTTTACAGCAGGATAGTGTAATTAATACTAGTTTTGGTTCTAGTTTTAGCCATTCTACTTATTTCCTACTGTTCCCCAACATAAAATTTCCAGTCTGGGTAGGCTGGCCTTTTATTCTACTTCACATTGCCAAGGACTCCTTGATGCTGAGCCCACCTTCTGTGTTCATACCATTTTAAATCTTTTCATAATGGTTTTCATTATTCTTTTCTACCAAAACTTTGCTTTTCCATTAGAACCATCTTAAATTCTTTCCCCTCCTTCCTATCATTGAACTTGTTTGCAAGCATATAACTGAACCACGTAATTTAATATTTTATTTTATGGACCTTTAATCATTTCATGTATGTAAATCATATTTTGCCAATAAGATGATAAATTCTCTGAGTAAAGGAACACAGTTCTTCTTTCAGGCAAATATTTATTTCAATGAATAAATATTTATTTATTGATTATTTAATACGCTTCTTAATGCAGCTAAGTTACTCTTAGGAAGTAATTATAAAATGGAAGACTCACGGAAAAAAAAATTGATGCAGAAGGAAGTTGAGCAGAGAATCTAATGAAAATAAACCTTACATTAATGGTAGCAAATGACATGATTAACATCTTTTCTGGCAGCCTTGAAGCTTGAATTTGATAAAGGAAAGTAATCTCTCCAAAGAACCAAAGCTAAATTGAATGATTGAATTTAACACCATAGTGTAAGGCTGTGGTAGTAGATATTAAAAAAGATGACATTTAAGTGTATTTTAAGTACAATACATCAATCTGCCATTGAACTAATGAACTTCAAGTTAAAAAACACTGATGAGTTTGGTAGAGATGACTCCTTCAAGTATCCTTGGGGAGACAAGATGTGTAGGTAATTGAATGAAAATCTATCTTGCCCGACCCCAATGACAACAATGTCCAACTCACATTACAAATCACCTGTAGTCTTTAATGGACTATTTTTTAATTGCTTTAAATGTGTTAATGGCAACTACAAGGGAGAAGAGTGTTTCTTATTTGTTTAATCTGCATCAATAAAATGAATTTCTAGTGTTTTTTCTTTATTCCTGGCAGTTTACAATTAACTTTAGTAGCTCTAGTTTAAATTTCATCAGAGGAGAAAAAAACACATTTGGTTGTCTTTTATTTTGTCTAATCTCTCTTTCTTTATGAATGCCTTGAGATTTGGGATCAAATTAGTTCAACCATAAAATGTGGGAATAAACAAGTAATCGGTGACTGTAAACTGATAAAAAGAGAAAATAAAACAGAGAAAAACCTTTTCCTGAGTTCTAAAAGACCTACATCCAAGTTAACAGCTCAATTAAAATATGATTTTCTGTTTTTCTGAAGGGAAGCATAAATGCTAGAGGCTGTTGAGCAAATAATATATTATGAAAGATTTATAAAATGAATGCATTTTTGAACAATGGTAAAAATGTATGTAACTAAAATATTTAAATAGATAGTAATAGCAAATAATATATTATTAAAGGTTTATAAAATGAATGCATTTTTGAGGAATGGAGAAAACACATGCAACTAAAAATATTTAAATAGATGGTAATATTCATTAATTAAAAGTAAGAATCAATAGAACATTTAAATTAATGCTTAACTAAATGTGGTATTGGGATACATCTTCTGATTTACTTTGATATTTGAAATTCAAATTCCTAAATTATACCCAGATCTACTGAATCAGAATTTTTAAAAGTAAATCATAATAATCCATATTATAAAACAGGATCTCTGATGATTTTTATAAATGTCAGAATTACAAAACTATTAAAATCCACTACTTTGATGAAGGAAAGTAATCTCTACAAAGAACTAAAGCTAAATTGAATGATTGAATTTAACAGCATAGTATAAATCTGTGGTAGTAGACTTTCAAAAAATAAGCCTAGAAAGATAAACATTACAATGTTAATAGTGTTTACCCCAACCACAATGTTGAAGAAGGTCAGGCTCTGACATTTTTCATTGTAGAGCTTGCATTACTTTCCCCCCTAAATGCGGCATCCTGTAGTAATAAAGAAAATGCATGCACTTTGGTGACTTCCGATGTTATGAATTGTATTTTTTGGTGGACCCACCTCTACCAACACATTTCTTTTGCCTAAGAAGGTATATTCAGGAAATCATGCTGTGACTGGAGTCCTGCTGTAGGGTTTCAAATCTAGGACTCTTACGTGGCTCAGGCTGCCACAATAGAATACAATAGACTGGGTCTTTTAAACAACAAGAATTTATTTTGTCAAAGTTCTGGAGATTAGGAGTCCCAGACCAATGTCTGGCAGGTTCAGTTTCTGGTGAGGGCTCTCTTTCTCACTTGCAGATGGCAACAGGATCATTCCTTTGAGTGTGCACAGAGGGAGCTCTTGTGAGATCTTCCAAAAGGACACTAATCCAAATGGATCAGGGTCTTGTTTTTTGACCTCATTTAACCTTAATTTCTTCTCTACTCCAAATACAGTCAGTCATACTGGCTGTAAGGACTTCACAGCACTTGAATTACGTACGAAGGGTCACAAACATTCAGTACATAACAAAGATGATCTAATGCGTCTGAGTGAACCATCAGGGAATAGGGTAAAATTGAGTGAGAATCTTTGTCAAAATCCCTGAACATAGCCAAGAATCAAATATAGAGACCAAATGTCAAAGTTTAAGGGTTTGAAATAAGGTAACAGAACTAAAATAGACCAGGGATAAAGAATTCGGAGGGATATGATTATAATGAGAAGACTTCAGAAAGATGACTACAGGCAGCAATGCTTGCTCCCATTGAAAGTTGACAGTTTGATAGTGCTGAGGGTCCAAATAACAAATTTGCAATATTAAGGGATCAAGAGTCAGTGATGGTTCCGGTCCTTAGTTTGTTAATTTTTTTCATGATTTAACTGTAAAGCAATTAAATTAATTATAAATTCACTTGTATTTTTGTAGAGAACTGTGCTGTTTAGTTGTATGAATGCTACAAATTTACTTTTGAAAGTCCAAATTGTTGGTTATAAATATTTCTGATCAAAACCAGTCTGTTATCAAGAGAGATAGAAACATTATGACTTAGAAACATCACTGGTGAAAATCTGGGATGATTTTGATATATCCATTGACATAAACACAATGGCTAAACTGTATATCTCACTATTTCTTTCTTTCTTCCTCTGAATGTAGGTTTATGTGATATGAAGGGTCTTGATATAAAGGATCTTCTTTACTCAGAATGAGAAAAGATTTTGTTATTTATGTCAACTGGTGGCAATTTTTGCCTCTTCCATTCTTGCTCATCTATGGTCTTTTCTGTCAAGTTGTATCCTTACTTAGTTGCTGAAATCATGTTGATGAATACTAGGAACATGGTTGTAATATAGATTCCATCAATGTTGTGGGTCTAGAAACAATTTTGATGTTTTTCAGTCAGGATCTGACATCCATAATATGAATTTCTTGGACTTGCACATCTCTCAGTTTATAGCTTTCCTATAGACCTCATTAGAGGACTCAATTTTGCCTTCAGGGACATGTAAGTAATAATTTTCTCCAGCAGTTAGGACTTGTCTTGAACTGGTCACCTTAAAAGATCTTTAACATTTATTAGTTTTTGGTATTGCCATAGCATAAGAAGTTTTTTTCTTGTTTTTGGTATAGTCATTATTTGTTTAGTTTCCTTTGAATGGTAGCCTGATCTCAGGACTCTATATAGACCTGATTTTGAGGCTTCCTTGCTTTTTTTGACTTTTGTTCTGTGTTCTAATTGGAGTTCCTCAGTTTTTGGTGGCTATTAAAAAAGAAGCCATGGCCTCTTTGGGCACTCTTCTTTGTACAGAGTCCTGCCCTAAAGAAATGTCAGCTATTTTCAGTTCTTTCTTTCTTTCTTTTTTTTAATGGTCCTAATTCCCTCCTCTTGTCCACTGGCTGTGCTTCTTGCCTACCATGCTTGCTTCAAAGACAAGTTCATTCAACATGAAGTTAAAAGAAATTGTGAGTTTCCAGAGATATCATGGTTTATAAAAAGTGTCTGGTTCCATCAGAAGAATATATGCTTTTGAATCCTAGACAGGCTGATGGAATTATCCCCTCTAAGAATACATTGCTGGGCTCATCATCTGTGGAATGTGATTATTTAATGTTAAAAATTCAGAATAAGGAAAAAAAATAGATACCCTTAGGGAACCTATGTTCCAGAAAGTATCTTTCCCTCTAGGCTAGTTTTCGGGAGAATGGTGGACCCAGTGCCAGTGGTAATTCCTATTTTTGAGATGTTGACGCAAACCTGTGTTTACCCTCTTCCTGAGCAGTTCTTGTTGTTTTTTACTATATAAGATCTCTTGAGAAAAGGATGTTTTCTGAGGCAGCTCATCTCTACTCTGCATTTCTCAATACATACCTGGAGTATAAGAAAGCAAGCCATGAATATAATTTGTGTGACTCTTTTATAAAACTCTATTAGCATTATTGTAATGTCATTCTTCCTGGATACAAACATAGCAACAGCATTCCCACTTTATGTCTACCTACCCTCTGACTGACAATCTCATGCTTTGACTAAATGATTTGCAATAAGCTTACATAAGCTTACATAATGAGACGGAAACAATGTCACCAGTAGCCTCCTTTATCTGTGAAACCAATAACATTTTCATGTGTTTGCTTTGCCCTATTGCATGTAACTTCCTCTTATTAAAATGTAAGGTTTGTGTTAACTTCATTCCTTTTCCCCAACATTAAAAAAGAAAAAAAATTATAAAGAAATTGACCTTGCATATCTTGAGCTGTTAAGTGGACAGTGTTCCCCTTGCCTTTATGACAGAGAACTATTTTCAAATCAAATTCTCTAAACCTAGACTTTATTTTTCTTTCTAGTAACTGGTGGTTTAGCAGCTGGCTTATCTGTATCCTTTGCATTAGCCCTGTTTCATAGGGTATTTCAGCAGAAAATCTGGAGCAATATTGTTTTTTATGTAATCTATGTGGCAGTGATTTCTAAATGGCAAAACACATTGATTTTGATCCTTCTCCAGCCCCTCCCCTGCTGTTTGTCTCAGCTCCATAGTCAGCTTGCAAGTTTTGTCTTTCTTCCTGTTCCTTCTATGATTGTACGAGAACTATAGGAACGACACTTGAAGGAAGAAATAAAGCGTTATCCAAAAATTAACAAAGATGTAAGAATATAAATAAGTAAAGGAAGAAAGAAAAAAGACCGACAAATCGAGAAGAACAATGAGAATATTCAAAGAGAAATAAAGTTTTCTGATTCTTAAAAAAATACATTAACTTTATTTATAAATTGAAAAAAATGAGTCTCAAATTGTTTAAGGACATCTCTAGGGTAAAATCACTGGCAAGAGGTAAAGATCAGTGTTGTAAGGGGTTCTTTCTATTTTAAGTGTATTTATTTTTCAATGATACTGTGCATTAATAGATGACTATTACCTCTTTCATTGATGAAAAAGTAAAAGTATGTATTTATAAGCCCTCAGTGACATTTTAGGCAGTCATTGTGTGTAGCTCTGTACTCATTGAAGGTGGTAGCAAAACTTCCAACTAATCCATAACTGTCTTCAATTCCATCAACTCCATCTTTGCTGAGGTCTTGATCTAATTAAATTGTCATCACCCTGTTAAAAGTGTGGTTAGAGGGCATTTTGTGAAATTTAGTTGAAGAGGAGGAGAAAATGAGGAATTAATTATCTAACATAACAGTGTCATAGATTTCTTTGTTGACACATAATTTGAAAGTGAAACCATTACTAGAAAAGTACAGGAGACATTTTACTGTGAAAAAAGGGGATATTACTGGGGAAATATTTTACACATAAATCTAGAACTTAAAAATCCAAATAATAGTTTGAATTTAAAATTTCTCATTTTAGGGCCTCCCTGGTGGCACAGCGGTTGAGTGCTGCGCTGTGGCGCTGTCGGCAGCGCACGCGATGCAAGTTCGATGCCCATCCAGGGAGAGTCCCACATTGTGCGGCAGACCTCTCCTGCCTCGCCCGCTGCTCCCCTCAGCAGTGTATTTCTGATATGCCTCTTCTGCTCCCCACTCTGTCTCTGGTGAGCCCTCTCGCCACCCCATGCCTCTGGCCTGTACCCCAGCTTGGATGTATAAATAAATAAATCTTAAAAAAAAATAAAATTTCTAATTTTAAGTCTAGTTTTACAGTGTGAAGAACTATTGGAAAAATTATAAAATTATGTCAACTTTATATATTTATGACATATGTAGACATATAAGCATTCAGTCAGAACTAGAATTTCAGAGGAATTTAGTTTTATTGAATATATAGTTTTCGATTTTCTCTGTGCAAACTTGATCCTAAATGTAGTTGAAACAGAATATTGTTTATCAAACCAAAATTTCTATGGAACTAAAGTTATGAACTGGACTTAGTTGTGGACAACATTTAATATTTTAGCTTCTTAGGTGATCTAAGTTTTTCCTGCTAGAGATATAAGTTAAAAATAAAATAAACATAATATAATTATCATGATGATTACTATTATTGACTTTGCTTTCATTTTTAGATTGGAAATCTTTGGAAAATAATCTAATAATCCTGTCATTTTGACAGTATCAAATTTTCATGTATCACATCTATATCTTTATCCATCCACCCATCATTCTGCCTAATATTCTTTCTGAAATTGCTATTAAAACATATTTTCCTCATCAGTGACCTCTAACTCACATTTATTCTTCAATAGCTTTAATCTGGATCACAGCAATAACTTTCTCCCTGCTTCTGTTCTCTCTTCTTCAAACCCATATTTAATACCATGTTAGCTTAAGCATGCTAACATATCTTTTCTTCATTCAATTAAAATGATTAATAATTTATAATGAGTTTAAATCTCTATAAAAAACCAGGGGGTAATATTAAAAAGTAGGTTGTGAAGTTCAAGTGAGAGCTGGAAACGAGGTAATTAAGGCTAATAAATGAGAAGAGAATCAATGTCAAGAAGGTGGGTGTGAAAATAGGAACTGGTAAATTAAACTGAGAACAAATGACTCTGGAAACTTGGCTTGCAGGATTTTCACCGTGACTTGTAAAGAGAAATATATTTTATATTTTGGCCAGGTATACAAATATACAATGACCCATCTACACTCCCTCCCTCCCCCACACTTGACACAACTAAAGTAAATAATAGTTACTATAATTAGTGTGACACATCTAATGTTTTCAAGTCAATTCTATATTATCTCATTAAAAAAATTCATGGTATCATTCACTAATTGAGTCCATGGAGGGTCTTGATCTATAGCTTGAAAAACACTTCCACAGTGGAAAGTAGCTGCAAATGTAGTGCTGTTAAGACCTGAGAATAAAGGGTGTTATGGATTAATTAATCAAAAGTCAAAGACAGCAGAAATTAAGGTAATGGTGGAAAGACCTCAGTTGGATTTAATAATCATAAACTGGTAATTAGGGGTGTTTGTTGTAAGACGAGTCCATTGAACAGGAGTGGGATGAAACCAAACTGCTAAGGGCTGAGGAATGATTAAGAGAAGCAGGTTGTTTCCATCAAAGACATTAAAGAAAATAACGGTACTGGGATTTTGTTCACATCCCTTGTCACTTTACAGACAAGAAGGTGAGTTCACAGAGGAACTTTACCAGAACTTGCACAGGTAACAGACTAACTTTTAGACCAGTGTTCAATGAAAGCCTAAAACTATACTATCACATTAGAAGACAGGCTAGCTAATGAAGCCCATGCCAGGATTGATGCTTTGCTGAATATCTTGTCTTCACTAAACTGCACTAAATTTTCTCTGTTCATCTAGCCACATTCTTCTTTTGAACATCTTTTTGAAGAGTATTAGTTGTCTTCATTAGGCATCTCTCAAATCCTGCCTTTTATTATAATTATTTCACATGTCTTATCTGCTATGTTTTAACTTGTATGTCAACATAAATAATGTCCTATTCTTATTTTGTTAGTGATTGTAGTCAAGGACTGGATATGGCGTGTTATTCTCTCACTCACAGCATTTGGCATAATAGCTTACACTTAGAACATATTCAATAAACATTTGTTGAATAAACAAAACACTAGATGCTGCTTAGTCTTTGAAAAGTCTGTAACTTTAGAAATCTACATGAACTGGTTATTTTATGATTAGGGCTTTTAGCCACATGCTATATGACTAATAAATAATATTCAACTCTTCATTTGTCTTTCAATTTTTGCAAGGTGTTTAGAGATAAGTGGTCTCTTTGAATTTTTTTCAAAGCAGCATAATTTTTGTTTTTACTGTTTTTTTTTTCTGAAAGTATTTCAACTTAGTAGAAGCAGTAGATTTTCCTTTTTAATAAGCCAAACATGATCTCTTGCCCTGATTTTCTACCTTTACCATTCTCTCATATCAGATTGGAGAGTATCTGTCTTAAGAATCAAACAACTCTGAAAGTCTCATATAAATATCCTGACAACCACAGCAATTTTTCATTTTATGTATGTGAAAAATCTAGTGATAATTGAAATATTTCTTTGTTATTTTAGCATCCTGTTTTGTTATTTGGTGTTTTTATAAGAACTACAACATTTTATAGAACAAAACCGAATCCTAAAACTTAAAGTTCTGTGGGTAATTTGTCTTCAATGTAACATTTCTTGTTCTATTATTTTTTAAAACTAGCTCTATTAAGCCAAGTCAACTTTAGAATGGTTTCTCAAAGATACAGTGCAACTTTTACATTCTTAATACTATTTCTAAGAAATCACCTGTTTTTTAAAGTACAAGAAGAAAACTTTTGGGGACCATTCCTTTGTCGAGCAGCAGCACATGTGAAGTGAGGGCATTGCTTTGTTCTAAAACAATTCTTAGGGATTTTGTGTTTTATTGATATTGTAGGTATTTCCCATTTTTGGTTAAAAAAGGAAAATGTTACTAATTAAGTAGCTTCTTTGTGCCATTTACAATGCTAAGTACTTCACATTTAATATGTCTATTAATTAAATTAATTAAATTTATTAATTTAGTGATTAATACATAAATAGTTTATAGGAAATTCTAATATTAAAAAGTGTATTTGGTTAAAAATAATCTTCTTTTACCCAAATCTTCTAGTTATTTATGTCAAAACATTTTTCTTTTGCATTTTTTCAGAAAAATTCTAAGGATTAAATTAGACATTGGGTCTTTTTCACTGAAAATATTTTACACTTTCCATAAAATTATACAAATCCAAATATTATTTTACATATTACATTGTTTCAAATATCTTAACATCAAAGCTAAGGAAGAAAAAATAGGTTAATGCTATTAGCTTTTAGTCAAATTTTGTGTGCTTTGAGTTGCAGTTGCTTAACTTGAGCAGATTCTGGGAGTAGTGGAAAGTGTGTGAATGTTGATAATGCTGTATGAACTGAAAGCTAGCCCTTAGAGCATTAGTTGTGGGGCTTTAGTAAAGTTGTTTGAATTATTGGAATTTCAGTTTGCTTTTCTGTAACTTAACAGTATGGTATTAAAGCTTGCAGGATAGAAGAATGCTCTTGGTCAAGGATACCAGGGGGAAATTTGATTAATCTTTCTTTATCTTACATTCTATCCATATCATGGAGATATTAGTACCTACCCTATTTTTTGAGTTTATTGAAAAATGGAACAAAATGCATGTGCTTTGATGGCTTGTAGTATCAAACACTTTTTGATAATTTTTGTTCATTACATTTATTAAATTAGATAAGATCTACAAAATGCTTGACATGTAGTTAATAGTAAATACAATTCTCTCCTTTGTGAATCAGCAATAATATGTTTTATAAGTCAAGTGTTAGATAATTTTATATTGGGGATTAATATAGTTACATTTAATTTTTTGTACATGAAGTTAAAACAACCTGAATTCAATTTAATAAAAACTTAGAATTAAACTTTCCTTTTTAATTCACTGTTTAATAAGAAAGATGGACAGGATGCCACTAGAATTTAATGGTTAAATAATTCCATCTATGGACAGAAAGTATTTGTGGGAAGACTGGCAGAAGGAAAATATTTCTTCACAAAGATTATAGAAGAACATAAAAGTAAGTGTAAAGGGCTGATACATTATCTTGCATTTTTATTAATTAATATATTAATCTATTATAGAAATAGACAAAGTGTGTTTTGTTTAGAGGAAACCCTTGAAAAGTCACTGGGTGATAAGAAGAAAGTAAAAACTTGAGGCTTGAAAGGGTCAGTGGGAGAACAAGTTTACAAGTTACAGTGGTATTTGAAGGAAGAGCAACAGGACTAAATTTTGAAATTTCATTTGAAGAGAATATAAAAGGAAAAAAATGAAAGCATTTTATTTTATGTTTCTGTAGAATATTTTTTTTTTCTTTAGGAAAATCTCATATAGAAAGTATGTTGGTGGAAATACTGGACAACTAAATTGTACCTAGATACATGCTATATAAAAAAGATCAGATGAAAGATATGATGAAATGGCTCCTATACCAAGTTATTTTAATAGACTAGAGATGACCATGAGAACCTTCCATAACCTTGTTCCCATTACTATTCCTGGGAAGGAATTTGCATTTGTGATCATTATTTTAAGAGGCAGGGAGATCAAAGTTTACATCTAAGTTATAGTTAGTGAGAAAGGATTCTAAATCAACATAGTATTGGCTTTCTATCACTGCCATAGCAAATTACCACATATTTAGCTCAATACAACTTTATTGTCTTATAGTCTTGTAGGTCATAAGTCTGATAGGGGTCTCCTTTGGACTAAAACCAAGGGATTGGCACTATTGTGGTTCTGTCTGGAGACTTTAGGGGAAAATTTGTTTCCTTGACTTTCCAACTTCTATAGGCCACCCACATTCTGTGGCTTTTGGTCTTCTGACATCTTGAGAGTGAGCAATAATGGGCAGACACCTGTCTACATCTCAACTCTATGACCCTTTTTCACAGTCTCATCTCCTTCTTTAAATCAAGTGGGGAAAGTTCTCACCTTGAAGGACTTATGTGATTAGGTTAAGCCCCTTTGGGAAATCCTTGACATTTCCAATCTCAATGTCCTTACTTTAGCCTACTCTGCAAAGTCCATTTTGCCATGAGAAGCAACATATTCACAGGTTCCAGGGATTAGGACAGGGACAAGGACATATTAGGAGCTGAACAATATTTTGCCTAACACAAATACAAAAACTGAAACAGTAGAGAAGGAGTATATTATGTGCTTGATATTGCAAATTAATTTAAGCAGAACTTTGGCTTTTGTTGTTAATATTTTTTCCCTTACAGTACTTTTAAAAAAATTATAAAGTACTACAACTAATCACATTTTTATAAATTTATAATTTTAGAATTGATAAAACTGGCCATAGGTTTATTCTTTTCACAGAACCCCATATACATATATTCTTAATGCATATTTTATGAAAAACTACATTAATTTGAAAAATTGAGACCACAAGAGAAATTTTTATATAAAATGTAGATCTATATAATTAAAACATAGGGAAAATGCTTTAAGTATGAGAACAATAACTATTAATCTGTCAATGATGTTACCTTTACAGAAAATGTGTTAAACTCTGTTTTTCCAGCTATCCAGATATGCTGCCTTTCCACTTAGCAATGGTGCATTGTATGTGATGCACTTTATTGTGGAGAAACAAATTAAAACTCTGTGCACTGTTTCTCAAAGTGGTATTTTTACAAATGGTGATTATGTACTGAGTTAATATTAATATTACACTTCAACCTAATTCTAGGTAAAACACACTTACAAACTTGGTTGCCTGAAGGCATTGTATCATTGTTTTTCCAGAAGAAAATATGCAGTTTCTCCATAACGGTAATATAAACAAACACAAGCTTGTTGTCAGGTAAAACTAGACTGCATTTATAATCCCTGTTTGTACATACAAAGCTATACATGCACATAGGGAAGGCTGTGTAGTATAGTAGGAATTGTCTTTGATTGGAAGACTAATATGCAAAGTTCAAGCTCTACTAGTTAGGAGTTGTGGGAGGGAATTGGATCATATTTGCCCATGTTCTTCTAGTTGGGGGCTTTTATGCTTCTATTCAGAGGCCCCTTTAACTCTGTAGTGAAAACTAAGTGTTTATGAAGACTATCTATTCCAAACTGGTCTATCTTCATGAAAACTGTTGGGTTGCAGTTCTGCAATAGATGCCCTAATTTTTATCTTCCTACACTTAAAAAGTACCACCATTTTCATACTATCATCTCTTGATATCACATTTTGTGGTAAGTTATCTTACTATTTTTTTATGGGAATGTATTTTTTTCTTAACCTGAAACTTAAGCCCTTTGGAAAACATGGGTATTGTGATTTTATAATTAAGACCAAACCAAGGAGTTGAATTATCATATCATTCAACAAATACTTTTTTCCACATCACTTATGTGCCAAATATTATTTTAGGTAGACAGTAAATAGACACAACTCCTGTTTTTTTTTAAAAAAAGATTTATTTTTACTTATTTATGCATATAAGAACTGGGCCATAGGCTAGAGATGTGGGGGGTTGGGGGGGGTGAAAGGGTTCACCAGAGACAGAGTGGGAAGCAGAAAAGCAGATCTACTGAAATACACTGCTAAGGGGAGCAGCAGGCAAGCCAAGAGAGGTCCGCTGTGCCATGTGGGTTAGCTCTCTGGCTGGAGATGAAACTCATTCTGCAGTTGCTCTTTATAGCTTGATAGCACTGAGACTTTAACCCCTGTGTCACCAGGGAGGCCCCAAAACCCCTGTTTTTGTGGAATATGCATATCAATAGAATGGGAAATTAAAAATAACTTCATAGTAAAACATAGTATGCAAGAAGGTACCAAGTACTAAAGATAATATGAAAAAGTAAGAAAAGGGGAATAGGATTTGGCATGAGAGTCACAATTTAAAATAGAGGGTCAGATCAACTTCATAGAAAAAGTGATCTGATCAAAGACATGGAAGACATGAAGGTAGTAGCATAAGACTATATGAAGGAACATTGTTACAGGCAGAGGGAATTGTCAGTGCAAAGGCTTAAGGTGGTATTCTCTAGAAAAAACAAGAATGCTGGTATGTCTGATTGGAGAGAGAGAGCTGTAGAATAGTATATGGTCATTGTGTTGTCTTGGCCATGTCATGTAGAAGTTTCTTCAATATTCTTAAGAGTCTAAGAATATCATTTTTATTTCAATGTGATAAACCACTGAATTTTCTTGAGGAAAGACAGTAACTTATTTCTTGTAAAACTGATCCTGACTATTGTGTTAAGAATACACTGTTGGGAGCAAAGGAAGAAGCATAGAGAACAGCTAGGAAGCTGTTGTTGCTCCTGTAATATTCCAAGTATGAGGTGACAGAGACTTGGGCCAGCATGATAACAGTAGAGGTGGTTATGGGCCTCTCTGGTGGCGCAACGGGTTAAGCACAGCACTATGAAGCTATCCAGAGCCACTGCAGCACGCGTTCGGATACCCAGCCAGGGCGATTCCCACCTGGCGCTGACAGCAGACCTCTCCTGTCTCGCCCACTGCTCCCCTCGGCAGTGTACCTCAGTGGAGACGTCTGCCTGTTCTGCTCCCCAGTTGGTCTCTGGGTCCTCTCACCCCTCGCGCCTCTAGCCTGTACCCCAGCTTGTATGCATAAATAAATAAATCTTTTTTAAAAAAGAAAAGTGCTCTGATTCTTGTCATATTTTGAAGATAGAGCCAATAGAATTTCCTGAAAGATATATTATTATGTATCAGTATCAATCAAGGGTGATTCTGAAATTTTTGACACAAGCAACTCAAAGGATAAAAAGCAGAATGGCTGGGGTTCAGTTTTGGAAAAGCTAAAGTTAAGATTTCAAATAGGTAGTAAGACCTATCTTACAATGAGTAAGAATAAATCAGAATCCACATTTATCTCTAGGTTAGAGATATAAATTTTGGAAACATGGATAAATAGAGGATAGGTAAAACAATGACTTGATATAAATGACTAAAGAATAAAGGTAGAAAAAAAGTTGACTAAGGACTTAATCTTGGAATATTCCACAAGGAAAATAAGAAAAGATTAAATAAAAAGAGCAAAAAAACAAAAGAGCATTTCATGTCAAGTAGTTAGGAAGTTTGAGGGAGAATGAAAAAAGTGGAATTTGAGATTATGAAAATTGATGATATTTTCAGGGAATTTTGGTGCCAAGTGGGTAATGATACCGTGGTTAAAATGCGATGAAGATGTTCTTTTTGGATGGGGAAAAATAGTAGTATGTTATATGAATAAGAAGGGTCTAATTAAGAGAAGAAATTGAATAATTTGCGGAGAAACGGAAGAATTGTTAGTGTATTTTAGTAGATGAATGGGTTGTGAGCTAGTGTACAAGTGAAAAATTGACTTAAATTGGGGGCACAGGGAGCTGTATAATAGAGAATGTGATCATATTTAATTTACTTTTTTCTACTAATTACATTTTAAAAAGTAAAAAAAAAATAATTTTATAATATGGTTCTGCTAATATGTTCAAAATATTTTAACATGTTGTTTTAACATGTTGTTACATAGAAACATTGATTGATATTACTTTCTTTTTTGGTTCTAGATCTTCAAAATCCTGTGTGTATTTTATAAATAAGAGCATGCTAATTTTGTTTCAAAATTTTCATAGAAAATGCTTGATTGGTACTTTGATTTTAAAAAATATATACTGTTTAAATGATAGATTTATATATACAAGTGTTCCAAATAAACTTAAGATTTTCCAATAAATTGTTTAATTTTAAATTTATATTAATAATAAAATTTAATTAATAATAAAAATATATTAAATAAAATAAGAGTTAATGTTTAGTTTCTCAAACTATTCACACTCAAATGCTCAGTGGCCACACGTGGCTACAGTATTAGGTAGCTGTGAAATCTAAGGCAGGGTGCCAGATGATATGCAGATGTGGTTGATATATCAATGTGCTACAGCAGGTCTTGAAAATCTCCTTTGAGCAGCCCAATTTTCTTAGTAAAGTTGAAAGCATTATCTTCAGTTTTGGGTGAATTCATTCATCCCACACACTTGAGAATAAAATCTACCATGTTGGAGGGGCTAAGGGCATCGCAAAGGATTGTAACAGCAAAATGTTGTTTTACTCATAGGCCTACAGGGAAAGATTAGGAAATGAGGTAATAGGAAGAGCTGCCTATCTGAAGCTGTAGATTGGGAAGGATGAAGAGATTGGCAAAACTACAATACGCAGTAGGAGGAAGCAGAAAGGAGCTATCATAACTTTTTTCTTGTGCCCTTTGATATCCTGCCAAAGACTCCCACTGGCAAACTCTGGGAATTCAGGCAGCAGACTACCTAGATACTGCATTCACAGGTATCAATATTAAGAGGGTAGGGGAGCAGAGAAGGGTAGAGCATGGATCTTTGTGGTGGGGGATTATGGAGACACTGATCATTTTTTGAGAAGTTATGAAATAGTCATCTAGGATAATGGGAGAGTAACTTAACTACGGAAATATAAACAAAGACTGTATCAATGTCTCAATATTTTTCTCCTTTCCTTTTAACATATATGTATATATATAAGCCTACTATGAGTAGGCAATTGCACCTTAACTTGTTCTAAGCCCTGGGAATACATTGAACAAGACAGTGGGAAACATAGGCAATAAACAAGTGAACAAATAAAAGATAATCTTAGATAATGATAAGTTCCATTTCAACAATTTTAGTATTTCAAATGGAATTGATGTTATTTTGAGGTTACACCAGGGTGATCAGTAAAGGCTCCTTTTAGGGAGTTGTATTTGAACTTGTCTCTGAATAATGTGAAGGAAGCAGCCATGTAATGACCTGTGGCTGAGTATTCTTGACATATTATGGGCAAAGGCCTTGAGACAGGATAAGATCCATGTCGTGGTGAGAAAAGAGTAATAATAGCACGACTTGATGGTACTGAATTAGGAGAAGCACCAAATGAGATGAGGTTGGAGAGGTCAGATGGCATATACAGATCCTTATTTTTTTTTTTCTCAAGTGAAGCTTTGGAAGGTTTTATCAGAGCAGTAATATAGTCTATTAGACTTTACAGAAAGATTACATTAGCAGCCATGTGGAAGACGGAATGAAAGGGCAAAATTGGAATCAAAGGACCAGAGCAAGAGGGTATCTCCAATGAGTGTGGCTCAGATGAAGGGGGTAAGAGCTGAGATATTGAGACACTGTTAGCTGTGCAATAAAGGTTTATTTATTTATGCATACAAGCTGGGGTATAGACCAGAGGTGTGGGGTGGGAGTGTGAAGATTCACCAGAGACAGAGTGGGGAGCAGAACAGGCGAATCTACTGAAATGCACTGCTGAGGGGAGAGTGGGAGAGACAGGAGAGGACTTCTGTGCCATGTGGGTAGCTCCCTGGCCGGGGATTGAACTTGTGCTGCAGTGGCTCTGGATAACTTCATAGTTCTGAAGTGACTTAACCCGTTGCGCCACCAGGGAGGGCCGTGTGCATATATTTTTTGAGTAGCATTGATAGGGCTCTCTGGTTTTGCTTATTACCCATCTCTTTTTCTTTAACCTCTTTAATCACAAAAACTGAATGACAGGGTGCTAGTACTAGAGATCCTAAGATATTTATGGTAAATTTCCTGACCTTTAGAACAGCAAGGCAGTGGTGACAGGGGATAGAAGCCAGTGAGTGTGCAAGAGCAGACATGTAAATGAGGAAATGTGTCACATGCTAAATTTACTATTATTTGCACACCATACATGTGAGAGTGATAATTCATGTGGGCTGAACATCCAAGAGGGAAGGATCTGGAAAGTCTTCATAGAAAAGGTAATGCTTGAGTTGAATTTTGAAAAATGAGTAGGTGTTTGTTTGCTAGGCAAACAAAGATGGAAAGAGCACTCCTGGCAAAAGAAGCAGCTATGCAAAGGCAAAGCTGTGCGAAATATCCTGGCATTTTGAGGAACTGCAAGTCATGTAGTTTTGTATGGTTTGAAGTTGAGACGAGTGGGTGGATGAGTGGGTAGAAGAAAATGAGAAGCTAGATGAGAAATGGAGCTGAAAAGGTAGGTTGGGTTTGGACGCTACATGCCTTGTGTGCTCTGATAAAGAGTTAGGACTTTGTCAGACAAGTGAGAGTCTTTAAAGGGTATATGAATAGGGATATTTGATTTTTTTTTTTTAGACATGGCATAAAGTTAGAAGCATGGAGAATATATTAGTTTGAAGGCAATAGGAGATACTAGGAGTTTTGAAAATTAATAATGTGATTTGTTTCAAAGACATTCTTCTTAAATCAATTAATAGCAGATTATAATAAATTATAAAAATGCCAACTATTGTTTTCCTCCATCACATGTTTATATAATGTCAATTAAAATCAAGGAATCCTGTGTTTTTGTGTCTGTGTATAATATTATTGTGTATAAAATGTGCAATGTCTTTGATAATTTTTATAAAACTTGTGAAACTGCATAATCCCATGTTGGAACCTGCTATTCACCTCATCTCCAAGGCTCTTTGACATTCTGTCAGCTTACACTTGAACCAACACATAGCTCTTTCTTCCTTTATTGATGTTACTAGTTAAGATAATATCTATGGTGATATTATCTACCACGACCTAGGTGAGTTATTTCTCAGTGAATCAAGTTATAGCAAACAAACTCCACCAGAGACTGGCAGGGTTTAGTATGAGTCATATGAACACCACATAGAAGTACGTGTGTTGTCTAATGATGCCACCCCTGAGAATGAGAGAGAAAAATTGACTCAAGTTCAGTGTGTCTTTGGGAAGATCAGCAGCATAATGATGTTACTGCAATCTCTCTCTTACATTTGTGTAGAATTTCCTAGTTTGCAAGTTACCTTTGCAAATACTCTGTAAGCCCCAGATTAAGCAAAACATCAACAAAGTAGTCATGTTCTCTCATCATCTGTATGTCGGTGACTCCAGATTCTTTACACTTTGGTGAATATCAAATGATAGGATAAGAATAATGCAGACAACAACTTGGTTCTAAAACATAGCCAATTTGTGAGCAATGAAATCACAATGTTTTTAATTTTCATAGGCTGGACAAAGTGTTAGGAAAAAGTGGAATACAACAGAATATTTGAGCACCTGCTTTGCTTTATGTTCAACTGGGACTCTTTCGGGAAAGACAGGAGAAAATGCTGATGGAATTCTGAGTGTCAGAAGCTGACAGAACGTCAAAGAGCCTTGGAGATCAGGTGAATAGGAGGTTCCAACACGGGATTATGCAGTTTCATAAGTTTTATAAAAATTATCAAAGACATTTCACATTTTATACACATTACTATACACAGACACTAAAAACCAGGATTCTTTGATTTTAATTGACATTATAGAAATATGTGATAGAGGAAAACAATCCTAAACCTTAAGGCACAGTATCAGATAACTCAGAAGCAACTGCTAGAAAATTGGTTAATGGATGTCAGGTTTGACTCAGTCCTATTGACAGAAAGAAACCTTGATTCTAGAAGGTAGCTACCCCAGGCATGGTTGAGACATTTACCAAGACAGGGTCAATTTTACTTATCCACAGATTGGAAAGGGCTATTCAACATTATTATCTTCTGATGTTCTCCTATGCAAACATATTGACTTTTCTGTAAGGTCCATGACAAATTCCTGCCCCCAAAGAAATAATTTCTCCTTCTTAATAGGTACTCTCTAAACGTCAACTAAGTTGTGCCATCTTAAAAAAAAAAAAATAAAGTGACATATCTCCTCAGGTATATTTTACCTTATACTGATACAGAATATGTAAATCTGAAGACAGACTTGCCCATTATTAATGTTAAATTTCTTTCTCTCTAATTCCATTTCAGTTTGGTTTCTTCTTTTAAAATTTCCCCTTTTCCCTAAGCACTGTTGCCAGACAGTTATCATATTCAGATGCTTTAGTGAAGATTTTTCTTTCCATTTGCATTCTCTGGTCAATTTTGAGATGGGTGTCTGCTTTGCTGTGATTAGTATGGAAAGGAAGCAGCTGTGAGTAAGGAAGCACTGGCAATGAAGATTTTTGTTTTTTTTTTTTTTTTGCTGTTGGTAAAAATTGTCTAAATAACAGGTGTCTATCATCATAAGTGTGAGATCATGTTATTTTTATCACTCGGAGGGCCAGAGCCAGGCTTTAGGTGCTCTTCTGAACTCAGAGAGAAGTCAGCTGTACTCAAAATCCCTGAGAGTCGGTTTCACCTATATGATTCTCTTTTACCCTTCAATTACTTCCACATGTAAAACTTCCACTCCTTAAACATTTCTACCAAGCTTTGCCACAAATCTTATGAACATAAACATACCATAGGCTTTGATTTAATACAAAATTTCCCTTCAAAATGAAAACAGACTATTGGCATGTAACACCTATAATTACATGTGGCAGATGAGGTAATTTCAGTCATTCTGAAAAACACAAACCCTCTGTCACTATTCTCCCACCCAGTCCTGAATATGCCTGGTGCTGTGTTGAAACACTGACATTTCGAAGATACATTTGAAGCATTTTTATGCTAGTGGCAACACACCATTAGCAATTTGCAAGATGCTAAACCCTTCTTATTAATTATTTTAATATAAAGTGACTAATTATGTGGAATGGGATACCTGAGCTCATGACTGTGCAAAAAAGCACTGAACTGTGCCCCATGCACGATTTTGCTCTACACACTCAGAGTTCAGATTGCATAGCAAATTACTCTCCTTCCAATCATTTAGGTCATCAGTACCCACTTGCTGTGAGTACATAGCCTTTTAATTTAGCAGTGCAGCTTCTCTACCTAAAACAGCATGAGTCAAGCAAAGTATGACTATAAGAAAAACACAACGTGCTGATTGCATAGTCCCTCAGTGTGTTTTGCTGAGCCATGTTATAAAAGAGGGAAGGAATATGACTACCCGGTACCGTCAGGCAAATAGAGAGATGGATTTCAAAAGTCCTACAAAGATTACTCCCAGCTTATTGAAAAGAGACTGCAGAGAAGTATATTTTATAATCTATGGTAAGTTATTTCAGGATAAATTGTTTTTCATTTATATTTTAGATTACTTGCTGTCAATGGCACATTTTCTCCCCTTTGTATATAACCACCTTTTATTCTTAGCCATGCTGTGCTCATGATAGGCATTTAATAAATGTTTTATTGACTTGAGAGTGTTATCTAAAAATTAGTACTCTACTTCATTATCTGTCAGTCATATTTCATAGTTACCAAGAACAGGAACCACACTTTTGTATTAGCTGCTAAGTCCTGACAAAATGCTTTGTACAGAGTAGACTATTAACAAATATTTTCAATTAAAATTTTTGGTATTAAAACAAAGGATATTTTTATTTCCAGTAGGGTTAATTTAACAGGTGACTGTAATGTACTTTTTTTTTTTTTTTTGCTTTTTTCACCAATACAGAACTTATAGTTTGGATTTAAAATTGAATTTGATTTCCCTTTACCCCTGCCTCCACCAATTACAGAACAACTTTTGTTTGCTCCACCACCAAAATGGAGACTGATGTTTTCTTTTTTCCTCTATCCATTACCCTAGTCTGAGCCACCTGACACTCTCTCTAGAACTGCAATAGCCTCCCTGCTGACCCATGTTCTATGCTACTGTTCCCCTGCAATCTATCACTCGTACAAGACTCAGACTTCCCTCATTTTTTTAGGAAAAAAAAAATGGAGCTGTACTCTCTCAGCATAACAATGTACAATAGTTCCTGCTTTTACTCAGAGTCAAATCTGGATTTTTCATTAAGCACTGCAATTTGGTCTGTATCTGTTTCTTCTTGTTTGCCTTTCTTTTCATCTCCTCAGTTACTGTACTGGGCCACATTGACTTTTGTTCTTTTCCTCTAATAGAAGCTTGTTCCTACATTAGGACCTTGAAATTTGTTCTTCCTTTCACTTGGAATGCTTCTCCTTCCAATCTTTGCATGGCTAGACCCTTGGCAAAATTCAAGTCTCAGTGAAAATGTACCCTCTTCAAAATGGCTTTTGGTGTCCTCTTATTGGAAATGTCACTGCGCTACCGACTCTGTGTGGTCCATGTGGTTTATTTTCTTCATGGCACTTATCATCATCTTGTTAGAGGAACAATAAGGAGCAAACTCTGATTCCATGTATGACATCCTGAATGAACTCTACCCTTAACATTTTTATGGACTACACCCCATTTCCTTACTGAAGAGATCTCAGGTGCTGAGGATTACAAACACCATCATGCCTGACTTCCTCAATGGGGAGGTTGGTGGGGGATGTGGGGCAGAGCTCAGCAGCCATGCTTGGCTTGCAATTGAACACATGAGAACTCTGGCTCTCCTGCTTTTCTGTACCCAACTTGCAACTTGGTAATATTGAAAGGTGACTTGGAGGTGACTCATGGAGGAGAAACACAGAAAGGCACTTGGAAGGGATATTTGGAAGAGACATGTGGGTGAGGGACATGTAGGAGGGCTGCTTCTGGTTGTTGATGGAGATAGTGACAACTGGGTTCTTTAGTTGGTTTATTTTGAATTTTGAGTGTCTCATCTTTAGCTTTCTGGAGACTTCCTAACCCCTCTTTTGTTCCTTGCCAGAAAATACCTTACACTTACAGCAGGCTTTTAAGTCTCACTTCAGGCTGAGCCTTTTTGGCTTGATATTTGCCCATGAGGGGACGGATAATTTTGGAGTTTTATTAGGAATATAATTTCTTTTCTTCTCCCTCTATACACAATAATTGTCCATACTAAGAGTTTACTTCCTTTGCCTTCGTGCACATGGATGTCCAAATACCTTCACAGATACTCCCTCAACAGTTAGGAGTCCTTGGACACCTTGTGATTTGTGCCAGCAAATTGATATTATTTTATTTGTCTACTGTCATTCCCCCCTCAACTAGAATTTAATTTCCATGATAACAAAGACTTTATTTATACTGACATATAGAAACACTAAAAAAATCTGTTAAATGAATGAATACATTTGCATAGGCAGAGATTTTACTCTAAGTAGTAAGAAAATGTAATCAGAGCTCACTATTTGTAAGGATTTGCATTAGACAGAACCCTCTGTAAGGATCATGATTTGGTGGAGATAATGTGGTATATTCATCTGTTGAACTATAATGCTGTATACCTAAGACATATAATGTGATAAATCAATGTTCAAAAAATTTTTGGAAAAAGGATTTTCTTTGTTGGTCTGGGAAACATTCTATTGATTATAGCTTGTATAATACAGTTCTGAAGACTTCTATGTATTTTGAGATATATGGTAGATATTTGAGAAATTTAGATTTGAGTTTCCATATATACAGTCTTATTCTGCAGTCTAAAAAAAGGGAGCAAGTGAGACTACCACGCTCTAGTTTGGTTTAATGTTTTCAAATATTTTAGTGTATGCTCAGAATTTAAAACTAGAGATTTGTATGTATATATACATACATAGACACACACACACACATACACACACACACACACACACACACACACACACACACATGCAGTGTAGTCTGCTCCTGACACTTGCTATAGGATTATTAGATAGTGAGTATAGAATCTGCAAGGTACAGTCTGAATTTGAATTATCCTGTTAACTTGAAAACTGGACAGAAATAATAGAAAGATATTCAGCAAGAAAACGGATAGCTCAGGCGCCTCCCTGTTGGCGCAGCGGTTAAGCGCTGTGCTGTGGAGCTGTCAGCAGCGGCAATGTGAGTTCCACGCCCGACCAGAGAGATTACCATATGGTGCAGCAGACCTCTTCTGCCTTGCCCACTGCTCCCCTCAGCAGTGTATTTCCATCAATCTGCCTGTTCTGCTCCCCACTCTGTCTCTGGTGAACCCTCTTACCGCACCATGCCTCTGGCCTGTACCCCAGCTTATATGCATAAATATATAAATCTTTAAAAAATAAAAAGAAAACGTATAGATCAATATGTTCTAGGAGTAAGTGAATTGTGTTATTTTTTTAAAATCTACTTAATTACCTAAAGCCATTCTAAACATTTTGTGCCAGATTTATAATGTAGATAACATGTTATGTGGTAGATAGCTGTATGCATAATGTGGTTTAACTATTTCTTATAGAACACAAAAATATGAATCCTGGCTTACTACATTTCTCCATCCCAATATATCTCTCTACTGCCTGCCACCATGTAGTCTGAAGTTATGTGGTTGCAGAGTCATTACATTGGATTTAAACTTGACTATCCCAAGCTCTCTTTTAAAAACAAACTACTTTTTTTTTCCCCAAAGTAGTTTGTCAGAGCTCAGGGATTAACTCTTGACCTTAAATTGTGAAGATGGTTGAAAGAGATCCAGACAACAGAATGGTGGGAAAATGGGACAGTACCAAGGTGATGGGCCAGGTGTGGCAGTAGCCATGTGCTAAATGCCCAGAGGGCCGGGCATCAGTGGGTATAAGCAAGGTGTGGAAAAGATTGTTCTGCAGCTGCCGAATCCAAATTCATTTTCCTCGTAATTGTGCCTGAGGCAAACCCTGTCATCATACTCCTTTTGGTGCTGAGCCTAGATCTGTAGGGACTGATTAATGCTGGGTACCTTATGGTTCTTACATTTTATGATCCTACTCAGGTATCCCACTATTGTGTTCCCTTTCTTTATTACAGTCCCACACTGGTGAACCACTGTCATCTTATCTTCTATGATTCCTGATCCCTTTCCTTCACACTCATACATCTGGCCCTATCCTATCTTGTAACTGGGCAGCTCTTTTATCTGGGACCCCAGTCTTTCTTTTCTTTTAGATATATTTTAAATGAAAAGGCCTGAATATATGATTCTGTCAGTATAAGCTCTGCTTATAATAAATTGAACTGCCAAGCTGAATGAAATGTACATCCATATAACAACTATAAGATGTGAGTTTGAAAATTGGAAGTAATATATTCAACCAGATTTTGAGTATTTGGGATTGGCAGCAGGAACAAAGGAGATTACAGGGAGGAAAAAAAAAGAATCAATGGATGCAGGAATAAACAGTGAGCAGCAGCAGATAGAGCATGTAAGTTATATGATAAGAAAAACCCAAGCAGGTGGCAAGCGAAGAAAGGACAAGAGAACCCACCCACATTCATTCATCCCTCAGTGAAAACAAAACAAAACAAAAAAACAAATCCAAAGGAAAAATAAGAAGGCTAAAGGGGGAGAGATAAAATCTAAAACCTTACTTAAAAAGAAAAGAGGCAACTTGTTAAGCAACTGTAGATTCCTACCTGAATGCTTGACTTTCCTCCTACCAACTACACATTATTTATTTCTCCAAATTAATTTTCCTCAATCACAACTATGCTTACATTTCTTATAAACATAGTGTGGGACACACACACACACACACACACACACACACACACACACAACTGAAAAACTGTCTTGCCTAGCTTTCAATATCTTTTACTTTGTTATTCCATTGGGTGGGAGTCATCCTGTAATACTTCTCTACTTGTTCTTCCCAGATCATTACAAAACTGTGAACTCCATAATATTCATCACTGTATTGACAGTAGTAAACTCAATATCTAGTCCACAGTAAAGTAAGAGTGTTCAACACTTTACTACTTCCAAGACTTTACTGAGTGAATTCTCTGTTTGGAATGTTTTCTCCCACTTATCTATAGATGGCACAATCATATAAACACTTCCAGACTTATTTCTATTACTTTTTCACTATTCCATACAAGTTAATGTACCTGTTTCCTATAATCATTTTTATATCACTCAAAATATGTTTTCACTTTCTCCTTTCATATTGTAACTTATGTTGTAGTTATCTCTGTTGCTGTCTTTTATCCTAGGATAATGTAAGCTTTTGAATGATAGTCTGTTTATTACTTTTGGCATCTAATACAGTCTTTTATACAGACAAATGTCCTCACTATTTCTATAATGAGCAAACTAATTGACCAATAAAGAAACAAGGACAAGAGGAAGTCAATTTAAATAAATTATTATTCTCTGGATTTACTCTGAGTTAAAAAAAAAATTATATGTATTTATCACCTAGTACTCATGCTTCAAAAGAGATAAACACAATTCTGGAACTCTGATATTTATTTGTACAGAATTTAGGATGATTGTCATATCTTCCAAAATAAAAGGCAGTGTGATTCATTTCTCAGCTCTTTTCCACGGATAAAATATCCTTCCTATTAAAGATAAAAACAATGTAAAACTATCACTCTTGAATTGAGACAAAAAGTTAACTAAAACAAGGCCCTGGAGAGATACTGCTCAGCTTAATCCATATGAAAAATACTTCTTACTGTTTTATAAATTTGTAGAATACTGTGTAATTTGGAAAAAACAAGATTTAGAACTTCTAACATTTAATTATAGCACAGGGACACTGCTAGGGATATTGTCACAAAATAAAGCATTAATGTGATGTAGAGACAGAGCATGATTCTGGAACACAAATAGGATTGTTCTTTTAAGATACACAGAACCAATTTGTGCTGTCGCCCTCTTGTCAAGACAAGACACTAGTCCTCCTTGGGGTGTGTTTTTGTTTTCTTTCACACAAGTGTTTCCATATACCAGTGTTTCCCAATGGTTCTCTGTCTGTGAAACAGCTGTGACCTTGCCAGGACTGGTAGAGTGATGGGATTTGGATAAAGGAAAACTGAGGAAGAAAGGAGGTGACAACAAACAGCTGCAAAGATTTTCAAGAACACACATATACAAACATACATCTGACATCTTCTGTCTCACTCCCTGGTGGTTATTACCACTTCCATTTTCTACATTCTACCTTGTTTTAAAAGAAGAAAGAGAGAAAGAAGGAAAGGGAAAAAAGAGAAAGGGAGAGAGACTAAAAGCAAGAGAGGAAGGGAGAGAGGGAGGGAATGCGGGAGAGAGAAAGGAAGGAAGGAAGGGAGAGAGGGAGGGAGGGTAATGAAAAAATTCAGGTCAATAAAATTAGATGTCCTAATATCCTTGGGAGACAGTGCTCTGTGACAACATTAGTCATATAAATAATATAAACAATCTTCTAACTTAAACCATAAAACCTCCATTTAGACATTTGCTATTTCTGATTATGAAAATTAAAAAAAATAGCTTATAAGAACTCTAATAATGGCTTTGGAAAATAAATAAGATAGAAAATTATATGAAAAGAAAAAATATATAGCAAAGTGCAGGTGGAAAACAAAACAGAAATAAAAACTCTAAAACTAAGATCGGTATTTCATGAAGTTTTCTTCTTCATAACTTGACTTTGGGAAGTACTTGTTAATATCTTTTATGAACATACCTGTTTTCTATCTGGACACCTTCTTTAAATAAAATGAAATCTTTGAAGGGAATGAGTGAAATCTTGCAAAAACGCTTGTGAGATTTCTTGAAAAACAAAATGCCATCTGAAGTTAATGTTTACTATATTTTGAGTGAACACATTTTAATTCTTTGCATCTAAATATTTCTCAAAACTTGTTGTATTACAATTGAAGATGTAGTGGCTATGTATTACCTTTATGATTTTCAAAATGTTTCTGCATAAGTACTTTTGTTGCATGAAGTTGATGGATATATTTTAGTCAGGGGGAGGCAATAACATAACCCTTTTTCACTTTCTCATAGATAATTAGTTCTTCAGACTATAAGCTGATAGTGATAAAATAAATTATTTCATTATGTTTATAAATTGTGGCACTCTTCAAAATGCAAATACTTGTGTTTCCCTTTTTTGACAATGTGGGACTGTTTTAATATATGCTCTCTACTGGCTCAGAGTTTCAAGCTACAGAAAGCATATGGTTTGGATACTCCTCATTTGACATGTCATTCTTGCTCTTACTCTGGCTCTTGCTCTTACAGAGTCTCTTTTCAACAGTTTCAGAAAGATTAAGTGACTTGCTACATGTTACACAGTTGATTTGTTTTCAGAGCCATGTCTACAGTCTATGTCTATTGACTTCTAATCCAGAACTCTTTTCACTAGATCATTTTGCCTCCTACTTTGTAAATGTGAATATATACTATTATCTAGTGAAAGGCCTTAAATATTGAAACATTTCTCCAGAGAAATTTCAGGTTTTTAAAATTAAACTTTGCTAGTTAAATCTTAAGTTCTTTCTCCTCTGTTGACAACCTATGTTTTCTTGACAAAAGCTGAATTTTCATTAAAAAATTCTAGAAAGGTTGTCCTATTTAAATTATATAAAATAGTTTCTAAATTGTGCACTTCAGCTTGCAAAAAAAACAGAGAGACCTGGTCCTTCAGATTTTGGGCCAAATTAGACAAGACAGCACACACAGAGCAAGCCTTTGGAAACAATTTATTCGGAAGTAAATCAGAGATCAGAACCATTCTGTTCTACTGTGACCATCATCTTAAAGATTGGTAAATTGTCTCCATTAAAGCCAGAAGTGTGAGTTGGGACTAGGGGGTGTTAACCATCATGACTACGAAATCACCAGCCTGTTAGAGTTGGGATGCAATATTAGCATCAACAAATGCCAACTACCACTTATGCCACACCTCAGCAAAGGGAGCACTAGGCCTTCCCAAGATTACTATGATAGCATTTCTGGACTAGTGTGTGGACCAAGGGACTGGTTGGCTCCACATTGTGCCCAGATTGGTTGGCTTAAGCACTAGCTGTAGCTCATTGCCGGGGTCTCTAGGACTCCTGCCTGTATGAAGAGGTAGTTTACCCTTAATCCTGTGCAAGTAAGGAAAACAAAAATAGTGTCTGATATTCCTCACCTAGGTCCCATTGAAGTGCAGCCTTCTCTAGATAGAACAGAAAGTCTGGAACCATGGTCATTCTCAACTTTAGTGTTCATAACGACTCAGTCAAACATGTGACTGTTTATTGGTGTGTTTCACATACAAATATTCTGTGGGGAGACTTTTCTTTGTAAAAGGTCATGCTAATGACCTTCCCATCTTCTTTAAATCATCCTTATCAAGATTCTAAAATAAAATAAGTAAAGCAGATTGTTATACTATTTCTCTTTTTTTGTAAAAAGGATTGTTTCCATACAAATTCATCCTACTTTCTCAATGAATATGTTTTGAGGTGTTTAAAATAACTGTTCCTTCAAGATTACCCAAATTTATTCCTAGACACAATTTAATTAATTTTAGCTTATATATGGTTGGAGTCATAAGTGCTTAGATCACTAAAATCTCTACAGTCAGTCAAGTCTTTCAGTAGCTGTTGCTCATGACACCAGGCCCTCATAAGACCATTCCTTTAGCTATTTTCAAGATTGATGGAGGTTACATCAGCCTAACATAGTTGAAATCAGCTATTATGTTGGCTGAAATAATGGATTGATTGAGCCACAATTCATGTATTGCCTATGTAAAGACAAGACTTTAAAAAATGTCATCAGAAAAGAGGATAATATTCTAGGCTAGGTAATGAAATAATAATGAAAAAATTCAACTTACAAATAAAAGCCTTTTGATTTGAAATTGTGGTTTTGAATACTATTTAATGCTATTACTATAGAATTAAAATGCTGGAATTTGAGATTTTGGGGAAAATGACTTTAGTATAACTTTGTCATTTAAACACTTTATAGAACATTTTCAATAAACTTATTAAAAGGAACTATTAAATTCTGGAATAATAAAAGTATTTTGTTTGGCAATCTAGAATTATAAAATCAATTCCAATTAATCTAATGCTAGAAACACACTTTAGTTAGAAGTTTCTATTCCCATTCTATTAATATTCCTTAGAAGGCAAGACTGATGTAAAGAAACACATTGTAAAATTGACTAATTTTATTTTTATGATTTCAGGCTTCAAATTGCTTAACAAATAAAAGTAACACTTAATAGTCAAAATATAATAGATCAATTTATTGCTTTATTTCGTTTTCATCCCACTAGTTGAATGACTATTTGAGTAAAATTATCTGAAGTTTTAATGATTAAGAATAGGGTAAACTTTTGAGTCTTGTTATCAGTAACTTTTCTTTTATGATAGAAATTTTCAGGTATCTTGGAAGAGATAGAAATAAAAATAAAAAGATTTATCATCCTTTGACATGTTACAGAATTTCTAACCTTTTAAAATTGGAAACTTAAAATGTTATCAAGAGATCAAAGGTGGGGCCTCCCCGGTGGCGCGGCGGTTGGGCGCTGCGCTGTGGAGCTGTCAGCAGCGGCGATGCGGGTTCGGCGCCCGGCCGGGGAGAGTCCCACATGGCGTGGCAGGCCTCTCCTGCCTCGCCCGCTGCTCCCCTCAGCAGTGTGTTTCTGATCTGCCTGTGCTGCTTCCCACTCTGTTTCTGGTGGACCCTCTCGCCGCCCCACGCCTCTGGCCTGTACCCCAGCTTGTATGTATAAAAAATAAAAAATAAATCTTTAAAAAAAAAAGAGAGATCAAAGGTATGGATTTTTACACGTGCTTAACTTATTTCTACTAAATCAATACTTCCAAACATCTATTTAAGGTAACAGAAAGTTGTCACCAGAAAAAAATTAATAAAGATTGATAGCTTTGTGATTTGATATTCTTTAAAAAAGTAAATTGACCCACTATGTTATAGCTACTCTTTTAGAACATTATCCTCTTGGCATTATTAGTAACCATATGACCTTTATAACTGCTAAATATCTTGACCATTTTATCATTCTTTCTACTAAAGTTTATTGATACTCCTATAGAGTAATAAAAAGAGACTCAAGGCAGGCATATTTAATATTTTTGCATTAAGTTGATGGTTCTTTATTTTATCCAGAGGATATTATAAAAATTACATAAAAAACTTCTAAACTTAAATAATTTTGAGTAACACAAAACTGAATAGTTACAAAGTTTATTTTTACATGATTTCTTTGCATTTTTCTGCCAATGTGAACTGACTCATCAAATGAGGATAGATACTTTCTTTCTTTTAATATATAAACTTCTCCATCACCACAAACTATCTCTTGGCTCTGGTGTTCTGAAAAACCATACTATGATAAATATTGGTTAAGTTTAAGAAGTAAAGGTAATTGAGTAGATTTTCTTATTTTCTAATGAGAGAATGACTCATATTCATATTCATTTAAAATTTGTATTTTATGCTTCTGATATATCAGACAAAATATTAAATGTTGATCTTTTCACTTTCTGTTTTCACAAATTTAGAGGTTTAAAGCAACGCAAATTAATTCTCGTATAGTTCTGTAGTCTAGAAAGAAACTTGACATTGTCAAGATTAAGATATTGACAGGGTTTCAATATTTACTAGAGGCTCTTGGGGAAAATGTTCCCTTTCTCTTTTCATTGCTGGCAGACCTCAGTTCTTTACAATTGTAAAGCTGAGATCCCTCTTTTCTTGTTGGCTGTCAGCTGAGAGCTGTTGTCAACTTCTAGGGTTTTTACACATTCCTTGGTTCTCCTTCATCTGTCTTCACAGTCAGGTATGGTGGGTTGAGTCTCTCACATTGAATATATTCTATCTCATTTTTCAGAGCCAGGAAAAGTTCCCTATGCTTAAGGACTCAAGTATTTACATTGGGCTCACCTGCTTAATTCAGATATTCACATCTGTGAAGTCTCTCCTTTGCAATGCAACGTAACATCTTCACAGGTTTCCATCATCCATTATTCTGCTTGCCATAGTGGGCAATAGAAGACTGAATGGGACACAGACTCTGGCCTCTGTGCCTCCCAGCTAGTGTGGGCCCCTTGCTACCTAAAAGCATAAGTAAACATTAATCAATTAGCAGGTTTAAGAAAATTATAATGAGATCTAACGGTGACCATGTACACACAGTTCCTCATTATCGGAATAATTGAGAATTGCTAAAGTATCAATGATACATTTTCGTGAGAGGCATGAATGGATATTCTTAAAGGAAATTCTACCCTGGCCATTGTGAGCTCTGTATCTTCATTCCATTGCCCAGTGCTAATTCGGAAATGGGTACACACACAGACACATGTGCTCAGACTGTCTTCTTGGTCTGATACTTGCTAACAGTCTAAAATATGAATTTGGATATAATAAATTTGAGGATGAAAAGATGTATTTATATTAATATATGACTCTCCACTTGTAATTCTTTGGATTTTATCACTTTCCTTCATCCAGGCCAGATATTGAAATGGTGATTTGGTAAAGACAGATGCTTATAAATTTGTATTGAAAATACATTACAGTCTACCTTAAGTTACTGCTTTATTTTGTAGTTAGTTGCAACTTCTTAGTCTCTTCCTGCTAACCATCTTTTTTTCCTTTTTTTGATTTCTAGTTATTATTTTGCTTTTAGTTTTTTTTTTTTCCAGTTGATTTTTTTTAATTGTTATTTATGTCTTTTATATTTTGTATTCCCCTTGGGTAGCCCACCACCAAGGCACCCGTGATCCATCTTCATGGTCCCTTGTGTTCTTTTCTATTCCATTTTGTGCCCTTA
>PVIJ01013663.1:0-44137 GCA_004024925.1 Scalopus aquaticus | reverse complement strand
ACAGTTTAATTTCTTCTTTTCCTATTTGAATCCCTTGAATGTCTTTCTCTTGTCTAATTGCTCTGGCTAGGACTTCCAGTATTATATTGAAAAGTAATGGTGAGAGTGGACATCCTTGCCTTGTTCCTGATCTTAGGGGAAAGGCCTTCAGCTTCTCACCATTGAGGATAATATTGGCCGTGGGTTTCTCATATATGGCACCTCTCCTATTAATAGTTCCATTCTGGTAAAAACAAAAAGTTTAAAAAAAAATTTTAAATTAAGGTATAGTACGTTGAGGTGTATAGAACACAGAGAATATAACAACCACTATTTGGAGCAAGAAATGGAAGGTTTCTACCCTCCTCCCTATCCCTTCTCCCTCCCTCCTCCCCAAATACCTACTCTCAAGATATCTCACCCCATAGGTGGGTTTTGCCTGATTTTGAATAAACTGTATTGTGTCTGCTCCTTCCACCAGTGATATGCCTTGAAACTCCATGCTGTTGTGTTTTGCTCTCTTTCATACTATATATATATATATATATATATATATATATATATATATATATATATATATATATGATAATATATGATATGATATATGATAATAGATACATAACACACTCAGTATTTGCATGGCATATATTTTTCCATTTTAACTTATCTGTATCACTACATCTATAGTGGGGGTTTTGGTATTTGTGTGTGACTGTGCTATAGTTGCCTCTCTTTTTAAAAATCTGTCCTGACATCTTTTAATTGGTATGCTTGGACTATTTTACATTTAATGTAAATATTGATATGTTTGGATTTAGATCTGTCATTTTCTTTATTGGTTTTTGTTTCTTCTGTGTTTCATTTTCTTTTTTATTTCCTCCTTCCTGCATTTTTGTGGGTTGTTTGAATATTTTCAGTATTCCACTTTAACTCATCAGTGGAGTTTTTGACTGCATCTCTTTTTATTACTGGTTTAGAAGCTGCTGTGGGAATTACAGTGCACATAGTTGATTTTTCAATCTACTCAGACTATTTTGCCACTTCAATTGAAGGTAGAATGCTTGGGGGACCACAGAGGTTCCTTCAGCCCCCTCGCTTTTGAGTTGTAGTTACCAGATATATCATATATACACACATCTACTCCATTAGACAATGTCATGACTTTCACTTTCAACCCTCATCTATTTTAAAGAACTTGAGAGAAAAGAATCCATTATGTTTACCCAGATATTTACCATTTCTGTTGCGTTGCTTCATCCCTAATACTTCAGGTATCCCTCTAACATCATTTCCTTCTGCCTAAAGGGTTTCATTTAGCATTTCTTTTAGAACGAGTCTGTTGACGATTAGTTGTCTGTTATTTCTCTTTCATTCCTAAGGTAAATTTTTGCAGAATATATAATTCTGGGTAGACAGTCTATTGTTATTTTTCCTCTTTAGTACTAAAACAATGTTTTAACTGCCATCTGGCCTCTGTTTTCTGATGAGAAATTCACAGCTATTGAAACTGTTGTCCCCTCTATTTAATGCATTGTTTTTTCTGTCTACTTTCAAGATATTTTTCTTTGTATTTAGTTTTAATAGTTTATGATATGACTGGGCATGAATTTCCCTGAGTTTATCTTGGTTGACTAAGCTTCTTATATCTGTAGCTTTGTGTCTTTTACCAAATTTAAGATATTTTCAGTCCATATTTTCTAGACATTTTTTTCTCTACTACAGATTCTGTCTCCCCTTCTACTGAGATTCTAATGACTAGAATGTTAGACCTTTTGGTATTGTCCCACAGATTCCTGAGGATTTTTTTTTTCAATTGATTCACTTTCTCTTGTTTAGTTGGACAATTTATATTGCTCTCTCTGTATTGATTTGCAGTAATCTATTGAACAGTCTTCACGTTTACTGAGTTTCCATCATCAGTTATTGAGTCCATCCAGTGAATTCTTTCATTTTGGTTATTATATTTTTTTCTTTCTAAAGATTCATTTAGTTCTTTTTGTGTGATTTCTTTGATGAGATTATTGCTCTTTCTATTTATTTCAAGGGGATTTACCCCCACTTCTTGGACCATGATTATAATTGTTTTAATTTCTCAATTCCAACTGTGTCACTTCAAAGTTATTTCAGAGTTGCCTCTTGATTTTGTTATTCTTTTTTCCCTTGAGAGATATTGAGATTTTTCCTGGGTCTTTAACATCAAGTAATTTTTTATTACATCCTGGACATTTTGAATATTAAGCTATGGGGTTATGGGTTTTGTTTAAATCCTACGGAAAATGTTGACTTTTTGTTTCAGCAAGCAATCAATCTGGGTAGGTTCAGGTTACAATTTTTTACTTGTTTTCTCTGAACAGTATCAGTTTTTGAGGCTTGCAGTGCTATTCTGATGTGTTCAGTGTATGTGTTAGTTTTGACCAGAGGAGCTCAATTTTAAAATCTCTTTGTATGCTGAGCAGGGTCAGCCTTGGGGTGAGCACAGGATTTCTTATGGGATCACTTTCTTTGGCTCTCTCCTCTCCATGACCTCCTCACAACTTCCCAGTTCCCAGTTCTGGTTCCCTTCTCAAATTTTCTGCCCCCCTCCACTCTCACATTGATCCTCTGGTTAAAATGCCAGGGTTTTAGTTTTCCTGCTCTATTGAGCCAAAAAGCAAGAGATACAGATGTAGATACACACACACACACACACACACACACACACACACACACACATATGATATAGAGGTAGAGATATATAGATGGCTATAACTAGGTAGAGAGATAAATGATGTGTGTGTGTGTGTGTGTGTGAGAGAGAGAGAGAGAGAGAGAGAGAGAGAGAGAGAGAGAGAGAGAGAGAGAGAGCGAGCGAGAGTGAGGGGCAGATAGACATTATAAATCTAATGGCAGGGGAGGGGAGCGGGAAATGCAACATGGATTTCCCACATGTTCATAGGACCACAGCTTCCTTAGTCAGAATTCTAGCCACTTGTCTGCTTGTCTGAATGCCACTACCATTGCCACCGCTACAGTCACCGGATTGCTTGTGGGCTAGGGCAGGGAAGAATAGAAAAAACATAAATAAACAGGGCTTTTCTATTCTTTCTGACCTGTAAGTGCTCTCTTTCCCATTCCTCAGAACAGAAATAGGGAGCTCTTTTGGAGCTTTTTTTTTCAAACCTAATTTGTACAGGTCTGTATTTCATGTTGCCCCTGGGTCAGAGCCTGGGGATGCCAGAGAAAAGAAAATGGGAAACTCACCACTGGTATAGTATTATAAATTCTGATTCACTTCTCAAATCTTCTTACCCCTATTTATTTTTTAGGGTTGTCACACAAATGTTCCCTTCCTTCTGTCGAGGTCTGTTAGTTGTATTAGGTGGGAGGAGCAGGTGGAATATCTATCTCTATTTGGCCAGATCTGAAAGTCCACTAGCCTATTTTGATACTTGATAGCGCCTATCATTACCTAATATTTTCCATATTTATTGATCATTTGCATATTGATTGCCCCCTGCGCCTGTCTCTCCCTGGGATGTTGGCTTCAGGAGACCAGTAGCTTTGTTCATATTGAATCCGCCAGGATCACAACAGGTCCTTAATGAGTATTTCTGAATGACTGGATCTACCCTCTGCTATAGACTTTGGAGACAACTGCTTATTTCTTTTTTTGATACTTTTCCTCAAACTCTCTCCACAATTGCTTTATGTATTTTTCAGGAAAGATTTAAAGGTTGCCAAAAAAATCAGGGACAGGCCAGGAGAAAACCAGAGATGTTTGTATCCCTTAGGATCATTTCCATTGCTAGGGTTGGAAGAACCCATTCCATCTGGCTGTAACAATGAAGGAAATTTATTACCTTGAGTGAGTTCAGAGGGAACATTAACTTTAGGTGAGACTTGAATCATGTTCCCAAGAACTAGATCTTCTGTTTATGAGTTCTGCCTGTTACTGCCTTTGAGGTTGGGCTCATTCTTACCCTCACCCAGTGCCACGCCCATGCACACACCGCTCTAAGCTCTCCCTTCCGGGCAGCCGGGACTGCTGCAGCATACAGCACTCCCTTCCCGCCTCTCCCACTACACTGAGCAGGAAAGAAGTTCCCAATCTTCTGGGATTTGTTCTCTATGGCTCATTCCCAGCCCACCACTGTGACCAGTGGGTGGGATATGCTAATCTCCTTGAGCCAATCAGAGCCCACCCATTGAGCCAGGTTAAAAGTGTGTGTGTGTGTGTGTGTGTGTGTGTGTGTGTGTGTGTGTGTCTGTCTGTCTAAGGTGTCTCTCTTCCAGAAGGGGGAGGGGGTAGAGCTTCCCAGAGAAGCATATGGATGTTGGGCAGCAAAAGCAGCATACGTCCATGAAAGAGAAGGCTGGCTCTCCAACTTCCTGCAGTTATTTTTTCTACAAATCAGGGTCACTTTGACTCTCAACTGGGGAAGACAGAACACACACAGATAGGTCCTGACTAGGAGGAGCCTATGATTTGTGGCTGTCAGGCAGAACTGGGTCTAGTTCTCAGGGTTTATCTGTAAGGTCTGACCGGAAAAGACTGCCTCAGGGTCAAAGGACAACTACTAGGAAAGACAAAAGACTCAATAATGTTTGGGTTACCCAGAGACACCTACCTGGAAAAGGGCCAGAAAATGTGAAACACTTTTTTTTGTTATCCTACAAATGGCCTCTTTGAAAGGACTACGTTCTGCAATAGTTAATATTTGCTGCCAAGTTAGACACAAATGCGCAGGTTAAGGTCCAGCTTGTTTCCTTAGCCTCAGGAAGGGACTAAGGGGACTAAGCAGCAGACATGCCAGCAAAGCCCCGAGTATGAGCTATATTCCACTGATAGCTTCCCCTTCCCATTCGATTGCTGCATGAAGCCCTGCACGCCCTCATCTAGTCACGCTGAGTGAGCGAGCTTGAGGTTTCCATTTCCTACCTGAGGCAGCACAGCTCCTTATTCACCACTCACCATCACCCTCCCTGGCCCTCCCTGTCCAAGTCCATTTAGTTACTGCATTCAAACATCAGAAGCTCAGAGAGCAAGTCTGGATATTGGGGGATATGAGGTTATCAAATCCATGTGTTCCTGAGTAGCAAGGGGAGGGGGTCAGAGAGTGAGAGGTTGTTTGTCCCCACACTGTTCAGAATCTAGTTGGTCCCGATATCAAATAGTAGAGCTTGGACAGGGAGAATGTGGACAGGAAGGACACCTATACTGACTGCTCATTTTGTGCCTGCCATGGTGCTATCACATCCAGGCCACAGTGGTGTTGGAAGGTTGTTCTAACTGCAATAAAAAGACACAGTGATAGGCCCTTCTAGCTGCCAGTACCCAGCCTTCATGATTCTTTTGTGCGATTACTGTCCACCTCACACATTGTAAGTTAGGACAAGGATCATGTCAGTGCTGCCCCACTGTGTCCTCAGAGGCTGCAGCATAGTAGGTGCTCAATGAATACATATTGAATAAATGAATGAATCGAAGGACAATTACAAATCTCAGATGCACAGTGAGATTCTGTCTCCGATACTGTTTTAAGGAACAGAACACAAAGCAGCGAGATGACAGCTAGCTCTGCTCACCTCCATGCCCTAAGAAAATGTTCCAATTGGAATGCTTCCCACGAGGAAGCTGAGCCAGTCCACAGTAAAGGATATCCTACAGTGCTGCAAGCTGACAAAGTACTCAATGGGCAGATGACATGTCTAGCCCCTCCTGTGTCCAACTGATAGGTTTCCAAAATGCCACTGGGTTGGCAAGTTGAATCTGCTCCAGCTGTACGTGGTGTTACACATTTCAAGTGGTTCCTTGGGAATAGTTCTAGTCTCATTCATTCGACCACGACAGCACTAAAGACCCCTCGCCATCTAGCATATGCACCAGAGGAGGGAACTGGGAATCGCAACATTATTCATATCCCACAGACCTGATGGCTAGGAGGTTCCATCAGTTTTAAGAGTTTGGGAGTTTGGGGCCAGAGAGCCACAGAGTTTACAGTTAGACTCTCTGCTCTGACCTGCCCTTGCCCCCGTTCTGATGTGGGGAGACTGCTGGCCTCACAGGTGGGCACGGGTGTAGTCACTCAGGAAAGGCCTGCTGGTCGCCCTGCTGCTGCTCCCACCCCCAGCTCACAATTCAGTGTGCTGCCAAGTCACACTCCTTAACACAGACCACCAGGACTCATTTCCAGGATGTTTTTGGCTTCCTGACAACCTCTTCCTGTTTTGGAAGCTAAAAAGTGGCACTTAAAAAGCCAGTCAGGTTTCATTGTTTTTTTTTGAAAAAAGATTCCACTGAAGAGAGAAGGTGGAGTCACGCAATGGCAGAGATGCCCTCACCCTGCAGAACTGTCCCCTCCCATTACACTGCCTTTGTGCCTCACTTTTTGGCCTGAACATCACTGAAACTGTTTCCTCTCATGTTCCCATATTTTCCTCATGTGTCAGAAATGATAAAGTGGCCTGCATTTGTCCATCATGACACATTTCAAACATGGAAAACAGCCTGTGGAAACACATTCTAAAGAAAGCTCTCTCCTTTCATTGAAAAGAATTCACCAGTATTATTTCCTTTCATTCAAAATGCCCCACCCTCAGCTTAAAGCTCGTAAGCTAAATGACTACAATAAAATTAAAAGGTGGCACTTAGCATTTAAAAATTCCATAGAAAAATGACCTTCACGATGGGGAGTGACACGTTTTCACGTTCCTTCAATGTTTGACCACAGGGGCCTAAGAGGGGGCAGTCAGTGACAGAGTGGGGAAGTCCCTTTACATGCTGGCCACCTCCATTTGAGAGGGAGAAACCTTCTTCCACTGAGTAGGACCTGGAGGGGGCCACAGTCCCAGAGAAGGGCAGCTACTACGTTAGGAAGGCATGGGCAGCTGCGTAGTGATGGGCAAATGAATGGCATCCAAACACTCAGCTTCCCCAGGCAGAGGACAGAGGGGAACTCGGGAGAGGCAAACTGCAGAAACCAGTTCTTGGAGAGATAGTGAAATCTCTTTTCCAAAGCCAAATTTCTTGTCTCCCTTTTTTACCATATTAATTCTGACATGAAGGCCCACATTAAGTTCAGGTGAAGGGTTTAAGGGAAGCAAACAAAGATAACAATCCAGGAGTTTCATAATATGACAGGTCTCTAAAAAATAAATGCCTCTTTTACAGTAGCACGCCATCAAAACCACTACCTCAACTGGTATTCTGATTCTCTAGAGTAAATTCTTTCTAATTTGATCATCTTTTCTTCAAAGAGCCTTCTAGTGTTTTATGTTCACGAGCAATTCTTACAGGGTTGCATTGATGAGGGGGACCATCTAGGTTAGAGAAAATTATACATGGTGTCTTTACTGGTATATTAATTGTACTACTTACTACCTCTGAGGGCAGGCAAAATACTTCACTTGCCTGGCCTGTTTCTTCAGCAGTAATACAGGGAGAAAAGAATACCTACCACCTAAAGTAGTTGTGAGGATTAACCTAGTTAACTGACAACATGCACTGCAGGCACACAGTAAATGCTGTATTATTACATTAAAACTGTACTTATTAAAATTGAAGACTTGGGACAATTACCAATAGTGACCAGTTTACTGAAATGCAACAAAACCTTTGTTCTTTGACAGGGGTACGTTTACCTACTCCCCAAAGTTTTCTGCATGTTTTTTTCTTGAAGGAATATTTACATGGACTTGAAAAAGCAAAACTAGATTCTGCTTTTATATCTAATAGGCTGACACTGGTCAACGAATTTTTACAAAAGTCATATTACTGAAATAAAATTAGTCATTTCCTATCAATTTGTATGTGCTCTACATGAATATGACAGTCAAATTCTAATTTTGGCTCTAGTTTTTTTTGTAATCTGCAATAAATGGATGTTTACATCATGAAATGCATGCCAATAGTAATAGGCCTACGGTTAAGACCTGTATAAAATCAAGTCATAGACTACTTCTTAGATTTCTTCGCTTGTCTCTTGTACAGCTGTTCAGGAGCACCTCTGGGGAGTGTCCAGCAGTAGTCAGCCAGCATTGTAGTGGACCATTTTCCCTGGTATCTTTGTTCCATTGATGTGATAGCTTAATGAAAACGTTCGCCATGTTCATCACTAACCATACCACAGTTTTCAGGGAAGAAATCCAGATGGAATGAAGGAAGTGGATCTTTAGAGACATACTGCAGCCAAGTTTCTGATACTGCATCAGCATGTCTTCTATTAGTTCCTCATAGTTTTCTGCCCTAACATTCCCAAGAAAGTTTGTAGACACTAGGCAAAAAGTATTCCATGCTTGTTTTGCATCACCCTGAAGCAAGTTGTTGAACCGGTCATCTTTGAAGCGCTCTCGAATCTGAGGACCCACAAAAACTCCCTCTTTAATCTTTGCTTCACTGAGTCGAGGAAATTTTTCATGCAGGTATCGGAAAGCTGGCGAGGTCCGGTCCATGGCTTTCACGAAATTCTTCATCAAACCTAGTTTGATGTGAAGGGGTGGTAGCAGGATTTTGTGAGCCTCAATCAGAGCTGGGTGCTGGATATTCTTCTCTCCAACTGCTACATTTTGTCTGCAAGTCCATTCCTTCCGCAAGTAGTGCAATTCACTTGCTTGGCTATACCACGCGCATAAGAAACACATGTATTTTGTATATCCCTGCGGCAGTCCCATTAAAAGGGCAACTAACTTCAAATCACCACAGATGTGCCAGCTGTACTTGTTATACTCAATGGAATTCAGTAGCTGCTTTAAGTTATCATATGTCTCTTTCATGTAGACAGCATGCACTACTGGAATAGATGAAAGATGGTTTCCATTGTGCAAAAGCACAGCCTTAAGACTCAGTTTCGAAAAGTCTAGAAATAGGCTCCATTCTCATGGGTCATGAGTGATTTCTAAGGCATTCACGAGGCCCGCAATATCCGAACAGAATATCAGAGCACTTTCCTTTCTGAAGAAAGGCTCCAACTGCTGGGGGCACTTTTGATAGAAAGTAATTGTGACATCTTCTTCTAGAAGATTCCATAGTTGGAGTCTTGATCCTAGCAATTCTGCTTTGTTCTTGGATAAGTCCAAATGATGAAACAGGTCATTGAGTTCTTCCTGTGTTAGTCTGTGTGGGGTTGATGATGCACCACAGTGAAAATCTGGATCACTGCATGCTGATGGAACAGGAGAACAGGTCGGCTCACCCTTGTCCTCATCAGATGAATCAAGAGAATATTCTGCTGGAGGTTCTGGAATAGGAAGTCCCTCACCATGTGGAACTGGTCTCAATGCAGACGGAATGATTGGGTAGACTATTCTTGACCTCTTTTGCTTCGTTATTCCACCGGAAAGAGGAGGAACCAAACAGAAGTAACAGTCTTTTACGTGGTTGCTTGGCTCTCTCCACACCATGGGGACTGCAAATGGAATTGATGGTCTTTTGCCATTTAACCACCGTGAAAGCTGTGTTGTACATGTAGCACAGCATATATGCGGGGCACAAGGCTTGTCTCGGTCACCAACCTTGCATCCAAAGGAAAGATGAGAAGCCTTCTTCACTTGAGATGTGATACTTTTCTTCTGGTTGGCAAATGTCACTTCCCCACAAATAGAGCAGAAATTGTCCACACTATTAATGCACTTTCGAGGCATTACTGTTCTGTATTGTGCCTAAATGGATAAATAATAACAGTTCTATGGAACAGTAGCTTAAACTGTCTTGCACAAAGTATGAAATATTTTCATTGCTCAACCTTTCCAACAGGGCTTTCTATAGTGCACTGCTGACGTCAGCTTACTTCAGCAGCTGCCTGGCAGTAGTATTGCATTGCATCAGAAAATGATGCAATCAACTCTGGATGATGTGTGCATGATGGTATTATGCAATGGGATGCAATATTACATCATTCTAGGCTGAGTTAGGATGTTGTTGCAGTCCTACTGGATAAATTTACATGGTGAAACATATAAAATGAATTATATATCTTCAAAATGAGAGCTAATAAAAAAATTTCAGGGTTATATTCCTGTTCAGCACACCAAGATACTACAAATCAGTGATGATCTCAATATTGGCCAGTGATATCATTCAAATACTGAACTAATTGATCAATAACAACTTTTTCAAATAGATTATACTGATTCCCCTTTAATTTCACAACATAAATTTTATTAGTTATAATCATACATTTACATATTCTGGATACAAGACTCTTATTAGTTATTTGAGTTGCAAATACCTTCTCGCATCTTGTGCTGTATTTTTACTTTCTTGAATAATCATAAATTTAGCTTTGATGAAATCTTACTTTTATACAATTTATAGATACAGTCAACTTTAAGTTAGTTGCTTTTGAAAAATATCTTTTTAAATTTAGATACAGTATTTTTTTTTTAGATTTATTTATTTGTGCATACAAGCTGGAGTACAGGTCAGAGGCGTGGGGTGGTGAGAGGGTTCACCAGAGACAGAGTGAGGAACAGAACAGGCAGATGGACGGAAATACACTGCTGCGGGGAGCAGCGGGCGAGGCAGGAGAGGTCTGCCATGCCTTGTGGGAATCTCCCAGGCTGGGCATCTAACTCTCATTGCTGCTACTGACAGCTCCACAGCTCAGCGGTTAACTGCTGTGCCACCAGGGAGGCCTACATATAGTACTTTTTATAAAATTTATTTTATTGTTTTAAAACATATTCAAATTATTCGGCAAATATTTCTTACAAAATACGGTATGTACAAAAAAGTAAAACCTAAGTTGTTATTTGATACTTTTGGTTCTGCATTTTTTTTCAGGTCACCACAAACAGTCCATCAGATTCAGCGGGAAGCTGAGGGTCGAGGGCCACCCCATCAGGCTGCATTCTTTCTTATTTCACCCAAGAAGTCATAGGTCTGCTCTGAAATGTCAAAAGGCTCATGGACTCCATCTGGCGACAGCAGAGCTTGAAGGGCACCCTCATTCTCTTGGTTTTGCTTAAGGAAGTCAGCGATGACTTTCCAACGTGCAGCCTCGGTCTCTTCTTCTGCCCACCGGAAGGGGGGCAGGAACGTGGAATGAAGAAGAGGGAGCACACAATCATGGTAAACCACGAGAAACACAGTCTTCAGGTGCTCTCTGTCTCTCTGGGAAAACAGCACCACAAATAATTATGAGTGGCTCTATATTGTTAATTTTTAAGTGTTAAATTCCATGAACTCCATTAACTGAAACTATGAACTCTGTGTGAGATGGAGGTGCCTGGCGCCTGGCAAGTAATCAGCTCTGAACCAGAAGTCAGGAAAAAGCACCCTCGAGGGGGAAGCAAGTAAGAATCATATTGTAAGCAGCTCTCCCTGAGGGTCTGCGAGTGGCTCCTTGAGACCAGGGTGTACCTGGAGCTCCACTGAGGGTGTCTCACACATTCCATCATGGAAACCCTGGTGCTGAATCTAATTCTGGTGACAAGGGTATGGTTCCAAGTCCACAGAACTAAGACACTGTGAAGTCTGCTATATCCATTTCATTGGATCACAGCGTATCAGAGATAATTGCCAGGTTGTTATGATAGACGGGTGGCAAGCGTTCTGCATGAAATCCAGAAAAAGCAGATCCAAGGAATAAAAATTTTTTGCCAAACCTTCCCCAGTTAACCGAGTACCTCAGTGTCCACACTGTCAGTCAGTCCTGACACTGATAGACTGGGTGGGAATCTCAGAGAGCACAGCAGCCTGGGGTGGAGAGAGCCACATGTGGCAGTACCTCTAAGCATGTGGGGAGGAGGTCATTTCTACAGGCCTGAGGCCCAGCACCTTGTCCGTTGCTACCTTGGATTAGCCTTAAAACTGCCAGTTTTAGCAAAGGTCAATGTAGACGGTACTGGTTGATGGAAGCTCAAATAAGGATACGATAGCTAAAAATATATATTATCTACACAATTTTTCAACATTTAGTTTTTAGTTTGTTTGTTCTCCCATATTCCTTGCAGATAATTAATACTTCAGATAGGAACTTCAAAAATCATGGCCTGTGGCACAAATGCAGGCCACTGTCTCCTTTTATTAAGTTTTATAGAAATATAGCTGTGCTCATATCACAGTTGAATGCATATCATCTGCAGCTGGTTCCAGGTCACAATGGTAGAGTTAAATATTATAGTTGCGATGGCGACCTATGACCTGCAATGCCAAAAACATTTAGCATCCAGTCCCTTACAAAGACATCTGCCCATCCTGGGTTGGAATAGTCAAGCCACCACTCCTTGATTAACGCAAGTCCTGCTAGGTGATGACCATGCTTCTCTGGCGAGGCAGGCATGAGCCATGGGCTTTGTCAATGCAGTAGGCCTTCAGCTTGCGCCAATTTTCTTTCATATTCTCCTTACCTGATAGGCACTTTGAGAGCTAGAGGGATTTTTAAAAAATAATAGAAATTTGATAGCCAAGGTGCGACTTTCATTTAGAAACTTACCCCTGAATTAAAAAGAATTCAGTCATCTGAAAATACTGTCTTGATTTCTTTTCACATTAGGAAACAACCACCCATGTGTATTTATATTGTAATGACACAGTTTAACTGCATAGCAAGAATGGTGACTGGCTACTTTAGCTAAAAAAGAGGCATTACTAGAATGTGCAAGCAAACATCAAGTACTGCCAATAGTAAGTTCAGCGTGGAAAATCATATTACCTTTTCTGATCTTTTTAATGTGCTTTCTTTCTCAGCCCATGAACTCTAAAAAGCAAACAGAAACATTATATTAATTTGAGTATTCATAAGTCTTTGCCACACTTCCACAACTTCATTGTACTTAAACTTATGGATGAGGTTAAAAACACTATATAGAGCCTGCATGTGAAAGAAGTGAATCTGTAATCAGGCAGTACTGTTAATGACCAGAACCAGAATGACTAGGCAGGAAGGATCAGAGAAAGACACCTCAGAAACCCATGAGTCTTATAAGTCAAAACTAATTAAAAGAACTGATCAGTGACACATTAACACATCCATGCAAACACAGCAATAACAGATGTGCATTATATGAACAATAAAATACAATTAACCTTTTAAGGTAAGACAGGAAAGAAAATAGAAAACTCTGCCAAATACCACCTTCCCCAGGATTCTATGCGCCATCATAATACAGTGGTCAGGGTAAGATGAACTAAGTAGAATATGCAAGTAAATATTTTCAATCTTTCTATTGGGTTTCACAAAAACTTCTTGAAAGAAATAAAAAACAAACCCAGAGTTCAATTAAGCCTACAGAAGTCTATACAAATCAAGACATTCAGAGAACTAGATACAGGCAAACAGTAAGCAAGGAGGGGAGGGGGGAATGTGCTGTTTCCAGGCTGTTCATTCCAGGCCTCACTGTTGTGCCTATTTACAGGGGTCTTCCTGTTGGTGCCCAATTTCACAGATTGGATGAAATCCTCAGCCTTTACTCAGTAGGAAAGCCCTGAGTGAATGTGATATGGGGCATGAAGAAATACGATTCTCCGTGAAACAAAGAGGATGTTTCCTGCCAAGAGTCCAAGGTTGTGCTCCTTAAAGCCTCCTCTTAAAACATTCAGTTGTTGCCGTGAAAGGACTGTGGTCCTCCCCCTATTGACTGCCAGGCCTGTGGGTCCCGGAGAGTTGGAAGAGGACCCTTAAGAGCCAGAGTGTTTCTAAACAGGCCAGGTGCCATTTTCAACAAATACCACAAGCAAAATGAACTTAGTTAATATTGGGAGGCTCACACACTTCACAATGTAAACCTTAAAAGGCACCTGGCTTATTGTTTGGTAGTTAAGTGTTAGGGTCCCACCTCATTTTTACCAGGAAGCAGTAGGATGTTTCAGCAGTGTGAAAATTCAGTGGGGTGTTGACCCAGTGGGAAATAGCAAGCATTTGTGATTGGGGAGTGGGGGTAGAGGGTGTCACTATTATGTACCAAGATCCATTTCTCCCTTCCATCTGGGACAAACAGAAGACTAGCTTCAACTATCTTAAATTAAGTGGGGCCATGTGACTAGCTCTGGTCAATTAACAAGTGAGCAGAAGTGGCCTGTGCCGGGTGGGAACAAAGGCAGTAGAAAATCCACGACAATTTTCCATTCTCTCTTTTCTTGCAGAGGAAGCCACTTGTTCCAGATGATGTTATAAGTAAGTGGAGCCACCCCAGCCTACACCCTTGGGTGACCATGGAGCAAGGCCTTTCATTGATCCATCTCTCATGAGTGAGAGAAAACCTCTATTAGTTACCACAGATTGGCTTATCCTAAGTAATACAGTTTGCCATGAAAAGAAGGCTAAGAATGCAGAAACAAACCATTATTTTAATTTTTTATCCTTCAATATACAAATAATTCCAAGTCGAAAAACTAAGAAAAAAAAAAAACAGACAAAATAACCTATGGTCCAAAGGGAATTACGGTAACCTTGTTAAGAATACATTCTTCCAGACCTTTTCACAGGCAGGTATATAAATAAATATTTAAATGTACATATATCTCAGTCGGGTGCTTTCACTCAATAATACATGTGAACAACTTTACCCACATGCCTTTTCTTGAAGAGTCTGTGGCAGACCCAATGTACCCAGAGCTGGCTCGCAGGGACAGTGCCTGGCCTGGCCACTGCTGAGCTCCAAGGCTAGCCAGGTTGTACTTCTCTGAGCCTTTTGCTCATCAGGGAAATGCTTGGACTAGAAAATAGACTAAATTAGCCCTAAGATTCCTCCTAACACCAACATCCAGATTCTGAGACTGTCACACACTGAGAGAAATTCCAGCGCTCAGCACAGTGCCTTAGCTACTGAGGCTCTCATGAAATATTTGCTGAATGAATCAATGTATGCATATTCTGTGTAAAGCAAATATGAGCTTATGACTTAATAGGGGAAGAAAGAGAAATTTTGGATTAACTAGCTACAGTGCCAAACGAATGCCTGAAATCATGGGTAATCACATGCCCTAACATTTTCTTAAGACTTTTTGCTGCAAATGTCACTGTTACTATTGACAACCCCCACTCTGGTCAAACCAGCACGTGAAATCAGTTTCAGTCTAATGAAAATCTTTGTGGATGATAACCTCCTCCTTCTATTTCTCTGTCAGGCCCCTATGACATCCCTCCTTATCAACAGGAGTCACCTCCCACCTGCACGTGTGCTTGTCTACCTCCATGCGCTGTCATTACCCTACAGCACGTGACCCACACCTCCAATGCCCTGCACTCATATTGACCTTGCCCATCTACTGACGACTTCCAACAGGCAGCTGTGCCACATGTTCTCCCTAGTCCTTCCTGTCTCAAAATGTTTGCTCATGCTGATCCTTCCATCTTACCATTTCCACCTCATCTCAGCATGCTAGATCCTGCTAGGGCCCCCAACCTTTTATTAGGTCCATCTCACCCAGGACCTTTTTAATGTTCCTGGTCCTACTTTGTCTCTTTCTTTAAATCTTCAAAAACCTGTATATACTTCCCCTGGGGCACTTGTCACATTATCTAAGTGTTTTCCTTGTAGGCATACAGGTCTTTTAGTATTCTTTGACTCTGGCATATTAACTTGAACTTTATGAAACTGCCATTTTTGAATTTAAAAAGTATCTGAAAATTGGAAATTTCAGAGAGTATGACAATGCTTAGCAGCTATTTCATGCAGTAGACAGTATATGTAAAATTAAATTAAAAATGACACACAAGGCCTGACTCTCTCCTTAGAAAATTCAATCGATGTATTTAACAAGCCATTTCACTGGCCATCTTAAGTCAAGGAACAAATGACAGGCAAGAAGCTGCAATCGTGTACTTAGCAGGTACTCCATCTGCTTGTTGGGTCAAGGATGAGGACTCCTGGGAAGCAACATTCGTACTAGGAAGGGAAGGACGAGACCAAGTTAGCTAGATAATTGACAAGGTTTGGAAGAAATCACCCCAAGAGAAAAAACAAAACAAAGCCTTTGAGCAGGTGTCAGGAACTCACTAACATGGTGGGTGTAAACACTTTCAGACCTATTGGGTGTCCACCTTGACGCTACCCACCCTGAGCGCATCCATCACGTCAGGCTGCTCCAAGAGCTTCGGGAAGGTGGCCAACACAGGATTACTAATTAAATCTGAAAGACAAGAGGATAAAAGGATTTTACACACACCCTTTATCCAGTGTATTTTACTTTACTAGGCATAAAAACATTACATTCAGGTTAAAAGTATCGTGCCATATGATTTGTTAATAATATATTCTACACACTTTTAACTTCTGGGAAAGCTCAAGGCTCTCCCATCCTCTGCCCCTACATCCATATACCATGCAATTCTGAAATGAGTTTTATAGCAAGTAGATGGAGTTTTTAGGGTGGAAGTTAAGTAAGTATGAACAGAGTAAGAGTAGATATTTTGTTCATCTATGTTGTCCTTATGACATATCTGTGGATGGTAAAAGGGATCTTCCAACTAGGAGGCACCCCTGCTCCTGGAGGGAAACATCAGGGAAAATGAGGCATGGGGCAGGCTGCGCAGGCCTAGCTCCAGGCCCCAGTGGTCAAGGAAGGAGATTGCAGCGTCTGGGGCCAATGGATGGTGGCAGATGAAACTTCAAAGAATCTGAGCTGTGTTTCTAGCCACACATCCAAATACTGGGTAGAAGAACAGTATTGATATTCCACAATAAACAAAGGCACAGGAAAGGTCTATGCAAAGAAACACCAGGAAAGACACTTTTGAAATGGCAAGGGCACTGGATTCTACAATCTTGTATCCTCAGTAAGAAAAAAGTATTTTTCTTTATCTTACTGGGTTTATTCTGATGATCAGATTCAAAAAAGGCAATAATAAGTTGTGTCATTCTTGACTTTTTTTGAGTCATTGAAGTGAATTCAAAGGCAAGTGATGATTAAAAGGCTTAACTATTCTTCCCTCAGAGTTATCATTATTCTCAGACATGAGAAATGTGTTTCTGACTGTGAGTTCCATGTCTCTCTATGTATCTAGCTGGTTAAGTCCTGAGAGAAGACTCCCACTTAACTACAAATTCTACCTGTCATGGCTTAACCACCCTAAGATTCTCCCTCTCTCTCACTCTGCTCCAGCCTCACTGGCCTGGCCTGCTCTCAATTCCAGTCTCTCCAACATACCCACATTAGCTTGCCTGGGGTCTGCAGGTGTGCTGATCCTTCTATCCAGAAAGAATCCTCCCCTACCTACCACCCCACATTTCTAACTCCTCTCTCAGGTCTTATCTTAAATATTACTTGCCCAGAGAAGCCTTCTCTCATTACTTTACATTGATTCAAGTCTCCCTACTGTGTGCTCTCATTGTGTATTTTCATTCAAACACTTATTTTAAGGGGTTGAAAAGAATTATTCATGTAATTCTGTATTCGAGGTCTGCCACTCCACTAGACAGGGATGACTGTGCCTGACTTACACATCACTGGACCTGGCACAATGCCTGGCATATACTGGGCACTCAATACATATTTGCTTACTCATCTACTGAATTCAAAGACTGTCCAATAAAATTAAACTGTTTTTGGGAAGCAATTCTTATAGCCCACAGATTCCTCTTTGCAAGTTCAATCATGTGTGACAACTCACTGATTATTTTTTTTAACTCATTATTAGTTAACATATTATTTGGAAGATAATTCAAGCTTACAAAAAGCTGTAAGAATAAAAATAGTACATAGAACTCCTCAAGACCTCTTATCTGGATTTGCCAATTTTTATTGGTAATAAACAAAAATTATACATTAAGAACCAACTATTTTAGGTGATTTCAATCTCTCCCCCAAAAGATGAGGTGCCTACTAAACACATGGTAAAATCACATTACTCAGAGACATTAAGGAAAAATGTGATTTTAGCTGAGTTTTAGGATCTCAACTTTCCAGAATCAGAGGTGTGAAAATATCTATATTGTCTGAACTCATTCAGGATACACACTGAGCACAAGGTGTTGCACCTGAAGTAGTTTATTAGCATTGGTGCTACTCTAAATATTTTATTACAAGTGTCACCTTCAGAAGCAGATGATATTGCTTAGCATAGGTTATATTTCCTGAAGACTTAAGGAAATTGCAAAGACCCCTTACCAGTACTTTGCATGTTCATCCTATCTTTCAGGAGCACATCTCCAAGAATCTGGCGATAAAATATCAACAAATGAATGGAGCACATGTTTCCAATTAATGTTTCTGGCAGTAGACTATTAAAAAAGAAAAAAAAATGTATCAATTGAACAACCCCCTATAATCCAAGCATGTTAAAAATGCCTATTTTCACTTTAATGAAGAGTTCCAAGTTTGGTTTTATGATTGGAAAGAGTTTTAACAACTTTAAGGAAGATTTCCATTATAAACTGGCAATTTTAAGCTTCCGATAACATTTTTATGTGTATACTTTCAAGTCTCAACTTCATGTTGCCATTCCTGTAATTCCATTTTAACATCTACACCCATGTTAAATGTCAAATAAAAAAGAATAGTCATCAACTATGCGTTTTGGAAAGAACGGGACTAGTTAGCTACAAGTTTTAACAAAGGCATTTTAGTCACCCCACCTGATGTGACGAATGCAGAGGAAGTGTGTTTCAGATTATTATGATGCTGGTGGAACATTAGAGGGTGTGGCAGAGCTGCACTAGATTCTTTTTTTTCTTATTCTTAATTTATACATATTTTTACATTGTTGTTCATTCTCTCTCAGGTGTAATCCCGGTAAAATTCCCACTACTAAGATACCCGTGAACATCAACATAGTCTCTTGTGCTCTTACCTCTCCTGTTTTGATCCCTCTCCCTCCCCGTCCCCAGCTGAATGTCTCTGATTTATAGCTTGCCTGCTGATTTTGTCTTTTTTTTTTTTCTTGATCCCTTGTTTGGTTCCCCTATAAGTGAAACCATCCGATATATTTCTCTTTCCTTCTGATTTATTTCACTGAGCATAATTCTTTCCAATTCCATCCATGTTGCTGCAAATGGCATGAGTTTATCTTTTTTGATTGCTGATTACTATTCCATTGTATATATATACCACATTCTTAATCCAGTCATCTGTTTTGGGGCATTTAGGTTGTTTCCATATCTTAGCTATCATGAACACTAAATTCAGACTTACTTTTTAGCTTTTGGACTTTGAGTTAACTAGTTATTATCCTATGTTTTGATTTCCTCATTTATAGAATGCAGATAGTAACATCTGCATTTCTGAAAGTCACTAAAAGCATTATAATGTTATCAGTGCAAAGTGTACAAGGTATGACACAAAATAAGGCTCAAAACCAGAAAAAAGTCAATATTGAAATTAAGTTGACAGCAGTTTAAAATAGATTATTATAACTTCAGGATGCTATATGTAATCCTCATGGTAAGCACAAAAAGAAAAACTCTATAGAATATACACAAAAGGAAATGTAAAGGGAATAAAAATGTGTTGATACAAAAAAAATTAAACACAAAGAAAGACAGTAAGTGAGGAAATGAGGGACAAAAAAAATCTATAAGGCATACAAGAGGAAACTAAATAACAAAACAGCAATAGTAAACACTGCCTTATCAGTAATTAATCAAACAAACTAAACCCAAAACTAGCAGAAGGAAAGAAATATAAGAAAAAACAGAGCAGAGATGAATGAAATAGAAACAATACAGAAAATCAAAAGAAACCAAGACTTTGTTCTTTGAAAAGATGGCCAAACTGACAGACCTTTAGCAAGAAAAAAAGAAAGGATTCGAATTACTAAAATCAGAACTGGAAATGAAGACAGTATTTATGACCCTACATAAATATAAAATATTATATTGAGCATTATAAACAACTGCAAGTCAAAAAGTTGGGTAACCTAGATGAAATGGACAAATTTGGCTAAATCACAAAGATGTAGAAAATCTTAATAAACCTATAACTAGTAGGGAGGTTGAATTAGCAATTGAAAAATCTACCAACAAAGAAAAGACCTAGGCTGATGACTTCACTAGAGAAATCTACCAAACTCTCAAATAAAAACTAGTACCAATGCTTCACAAATGTTTCCTAAAAATTGAGAAGGGAACCCTTCCTAAGTCATCCTATGAGGCATTACCAGTACTCATCCTATGAAGCAATGCCAGACATAGACACCACATAAAAACTACAGACTAATATCTCTGATGAATACTAATGTAAAAATCTTCAACAAAGTACCAGTAAAGATAATTCAAAAGCACATTAAAAGGTTTATACACTACGATCAAGTAGAATTCATTCCTGGAATGTAACAGAACAAAATCAATCAATGCAATACACTGCATCAACAGAATGAAGAAAAAAACCCGCATGAACTTCCAGCTGATCTGCAAAAAGCCTCTGACAAAAGTCAATACCTTTTCACAACAAAAACAATTAACAAGCTAGGAATAGGAAGGAAACTCCCTTAAAATAAATGAAGGCAATACGAAAACCCATAACTAGCATCGCATTCGATGGTGAAAGCCTGAAAACTTCCTCTAAGATCAGGGACCAGGCAGTGATGCCTGCTTTTACCACTTTCATTCAACATATAGCCAGAGAGCAACCCGGCAAGAAAGTAGAATAAACGGCATCCAACTTTGAAAGGAAGAAGTAAAATTCTCTCTGATCACAAATGACATGACGATATACCTAGAAAGGCATACAGATTACACATACACACAAAACTGTTAGAACTAATAAATTAAGCAAAGTTACATAAGGTTAACACATAAAAATAAATCGTTTCTATACACTAACTAGAAATAAAAGATGAAAAAGAAATTAAAACAATTTCATTTATAATGTCAAAAAGAAGAAAACACTTAAGGATAAAAAAATAGAAACAAAATTTCAAAACAGACTTCAAAATAGTAATCTGGAAAAATGACAAATGAGTGTTCTATAAAATACTGACATAATACACTAAATACCTGCTGAGAATATATTGAGCAGAAGAGTTAACCTTAGGAGAAAATATCTTGAATTATTCTAAAGATACATTTCTTAACTGCTATTTTTAGAAACACATAAACTCTGTCACTAAGCATGAAGAAGGACCATAGAGGAAATTTTGAAAATCTTATAAGCAATGTCCTCTATTAAAGAGGATGAAGTCTTTGGACAAATAAAAACCTTTAAAAGTTACGAAATTTTAACTTTTGTAATTATTTATTTTTTATTCTTTATTTCAATTTTTAGGATGAGATTTTAAGAAGAAAAAATTAATCACAGAGGTAGGAGTTTTCAGTCTGTTGAAAAAGAACAGAATGAATGTTACCCCTATAATGGTATAGAAGCAATGGATCCCCAGGGGTTATTAGTTTAATAGAATTTAGATAAGTATGCTTGACCACTCCCTAATCCTATATTTCTAGAAACATCCAAAAATGTAAGACAGCTTCTCTTACCACACTAACATTCAGATACAGCATTTGTACATAAGTCAGAAATGATCTTTTACCAACCTCGCTAAAATTCTGCTCTGGCATATATATTGCCTCGGATTTCAAAGACAGGCTTCAGGGGACCATTTAAACTGCCCTGTGGCCACCCTTGATGCCTTCTCAGGGTTCATGCTGTGATTTCAAAGGCTATTCCACATCCTGTCCTCTAGTCTATGCTCCACACGGGCAGTGTTTCAGCTGCATGCCCAAACTCATATTTCATGCTGAAGAACAGCCATTGATTTTGCCAGAGGAAGGGTTGGAACTTTCCTTCCTTCCATTTTTCCCACTTCTTTCACAGAACCGCCCACTCTATCTGCCTGGCAGGCATCACTTCCAGTCTGTACCAGAGCCCTTTGGTCTTCCCACAGTGCAGGCACTCCTTTCCTTCTAACAGCGTCCACAACAGAAGGCAAAGCGCCTTGCTCTTTATTAGAGTTTTCTTTGGGAAGTATTTTGATTTTCACAAACCCAGATGACAAACAAAACAAAACAAAACAAAGCGAAAACCACAACTCTGAGTTGCTAAGGTTGATTGAGCCAAAGAAGAAGTATACTTTATAACCTCACAGACAAACCAGCAAACTCTGGTGGCAGAAGTGCAATGAATGTAGTAATGAGATTAGGCAAGACACTCTGCCACCTCATTTATTTTTAGCAACAATACAATGGAAACAAAAGAGGAAAAAAAAAAGAGCCAAAGTGGAGTGGCAATTTCAAGACAGTACTCTAGTCTCTGTCTCTCTAGTCTCTGCGGGTTCTGGGAGAGAAGAGCACTCGCCAAGACAAAGCGAGGGGTGCCCAGGGACAGCAGGAGGTACAGCAGAATGCCTGAGAAGTACATTTTTACACAACCAGGAAGAGCTCTACTTTCAAATTATTTAGTGAACATTTTTTGGGTGCCTACAGTGGTGTAAAATCAAACAGGTGCCTCAGTTTCCAAGGTCTGGGACTTAGAACCCTTCCATAAAAAACTGGGCTAGAAGACCCAGTCATGGCTTTGGAAGAATGGGTCTGCTGTCCACCCTGCACCACCTCGTTAGATTTGGTCTATAAAAGCACCTGCAAACCAGTACTTGGAGCCAAAGAAGCACTATTAAGAGCTGTGCTTGAAAGACATGCTTGGAAACCTTCACAACTTTGGGGAGGCTTATCAATGAGATGCACAGTGGGAGGCTGAAGAAGTAAGAAGAATGAAGCCTGACAGGATTTTGGCTTTTTTTTTTTCCCCCACAAAGACACTACTGTACTTTTTTTTAATCTTGAAAAAGAACAATTTCCTAAGCAAAGATTGGCCAAAAGGGGTAATTTACAGGTTCTATGAACATCCAGGACAGGGGAGAGAGGTTGGGAAGGGAGGACAAAAGCCAAGAGAATGAGTAATACCCACAACACATTATTAATGGTTATTGAAAGATTTAACTGTTATGCTATAATTATAAAACACATTTTAGTATGAGAGATAAGAGCAAGGGATATTTAACCCCTGTACCACCAGGGAGGCCGGAAAAGGGTAAATTTTATTGTATGTAAATTAGACCTCAACAAACTTATTATTTATAAAAAGCCCTTAAGACAGGATCATGGATCAGTAAGCCACATTTAGTCAGGCATTTCTATACTATTTCTGACCCAATCTATCATTTGAGTTAACCATTGGTAGCAGACAGAAGAATAAGCTAAACTGAACTTTATTACTTATTACTATTCAATTTCCCTATTGCTATTTGGCAAACAAATTAAGGAAAAAATAACCGACAAAAAGTGGACCAAGTAGAAGAAGACTATAAACGCAGAAATGGTCTAGAAATGGTACATGTCCCCACGGTCACTGGACAGGCAAAAGTGGGTACCAACCTTAGTAAGTTTCTTGATCTCCTGTTCAAAGATCTCAGTTTTACCAGAAGTTGAGGTTGCCTTCTCATTGTCATCATCTGATGGAAAACACTCCCTTGGGCTTAAAAGAAATGTGGAAATGAAGTGCTTGGGACATTAAGCTTAATAAAGCAAAGGATTTTTCAGCCCCACACGGTGCTGAATTGTATGAAAGGCAGAAGTCACTCATACACCTAAAAGAGCCGATAGAGCTAAAGGGTGATATTCATTGCCTACTACCTCCCCAAAGGCAGCCAAGAGGACTCTAGTTGCCACCACATCAGATGCTTTGACAAGATTATTTTTCCCAAATTATGAAGAACAAAATGGAGTTTAAAAAGCAACCTGACTCCAGGTTGAAAAAAATGTTTTCCAGACCCCACACCTTTTCCCATTCTAAGAAGCTGGGTTCGCATTACTGGAGTAGCAGCAAGGCTGTGTCCTAAATCATGAAACAAGGAGAATGTCTGAGGAGGAACAGGGAGTTTCCAGTCTGTTGGGTTCTGAGCCCCAGAAAGCAAGGACTCTCACTCTCCAATTTCCTATTAGCTAGCACAGGCCTGGCAGTGAACATATTAAAAGACGTGCATATTTTCAGAGGGCAATTTGACATGTGTATCCCGATTTCAAATATCTATACTTTTCCCTAGCAAATTAGCTGGACCTGTCAATTCTGTGGTGGTCACAAGTACCAGCCCAGTGCTCAATGAAAAGGAATTTATACAGGGACCTCATGCTTCCTGCTTATCTACATTAGAGTCTCATATATGCTACCAAGAAAATAAACACTTAGATTAAAATGATTAAGATTTAAGTATCAAACGAAATGTTCTTTAAAATGTGAATTCAAATGAAGAATGTTATGCTTATTTGAATGTAACTATTTTTTTCTGATGAATCTTTTCTTTGTTTAGTTTTTTAAAAAAGGAAGGAAAGCAAAACATAAGTGCTATACCTCTTCTGGATACTGATGGGTCTACTTCAACCCCCTTTTCATAAGGGGTGCCGCCATTCAAATATAGTTCATAAGTTCTATAAAAGAATAATACATTATGATGATACATGTTATAGATGCTTTGAAATACTGGAGGTAAGGAGTGATAAACGGTTTAGCACAGATATATTCACATACATTTTATGTCTCACTGGTAAATGAGAATGAAAGTTGTTCCTCCTTTAGGTATCATTTCAGTAAATAAGCAGTTACTTTCTTTCTTAACTCTGAACTATAGAAAATACATTTTTCCACATTAAAATGGGAAAGATTAATTGATACCATTTAAATGTTTTGACTTTAATAACTTGTGTTAATGACTGTTTTAATGACAAGTTAATGATGGTTTTTTTAAAGTACTTTAAATATTTTGAATTGTCATTTGAAATAAAGCTATTATGACTTTATATATTTTTAAAATATAAAAATAACATTGTTATAAAACATTTGAAAAGCATAGAAATGATAAGAAAAAAATGAAAAAATTACTCCCATCCCTTTCCCCCAGTTTAGTAAGCTCCTTGCCTTATCTTTTTCTATGAAGATGCAAATATATATATACATACACAATAAATCCTAAAGTCAGCACATGCTTTCCTTTAAAGTTACATACTATGCTAATACAGAAAGCAGAAGTAAAAGGTCCTATTATACTACCTCCCCAATTCTGTTCCTCAAAGGCAAAACAGTTTACACAGACACCCCCCCCAACATATATATACATAGAGTTTCTCATGAACAAAAGCAGGATTATAATAAACATGCTATTCTGCAACTTTCCTTTTGCATATCATAATAGACAGTGGAAATTTTTCTACAGGAACACACAGATCCTCACCTCATTTTAAAAAATAGCTGTGCCTTCACTTTTTTTTTTCTTTTATACATACAAGCTAGGGTACAGGCCAAAGGCATGGGACGGCAAGAGGGTTCACCAGAGACAGAGTGGGGAACAGAACAGGCAGATTGACCGAAATACACTGCTGAGAGGAGCAGCAGGCGAGGCAGGAGAGGTCTGCTGCACCATGTGGGAATCTCCCCGGCCAGGCATCGAACTCGCTTCACTGCTGCCAACAGCTTCACAGTACAGTGCTTAACCACCGCGCCACCAGGGAGGCCCTGCCTTCACTTTTGAAAAGATGGAGTAGACACACTTTTCCCTTCCACTAAATACAACTGAAAATCCTGATTATTAAAAAGAACGCAAAAAAAAAAAAAAAATCACAAGAAGCCCAGGTTTCTATACCCACCCAGAGAATGAACTGCTCCTCAGCCTTCCCCTGGGGTGCTATTAGCAGACCAGCAGAGTCAGGTCTGCCCTGAAGTAAAGGTCGTGCTCCCCCTTGTGGTGTCAGCAGAGGTCACTGGGAGGCAGGACTTATTATCTCCATCCTCACAATAAACCTTTGGGGTGGGGACTACAATACCCCAATCTAAAAATGAAGGAAATTGAGGCTTGGAGACGTTAAGGAATCTGCTTACACAGACAAAGCTGGGGCTAGAGCCCTGTGTAATTCCGAACCTGGGATCTTAGTCAGCATCCTAGTGACTACCCATTTATATCTATTCTGTGAATCTCTTATTTACATCCTGGACTTTAATTCTTTTTTTACCCATTAAAAACTTTGGAAAGTCTTTTTATTATTCATTTTTGAGAGCTCTTTTTATATTAGAGATAGTAATCTTCACTGTATGTATATATTGCAAATATTTGCTACCAGTCAGTCTTTTGTCCTTAAATTTTAAATTTGTTTACAGTGACTGCCACTACAGTTTCAATTACCTGCAAAAGAAAGGCAGTCACAGAAGACCTGGGGACCCTAGAGTTAGCTTTCTCACTTGTTAGAGCGAATTAGGAGAGTTGGAGTTTGTTTCAGCATTGTGAAACCTGCTAATACCATAAAAAATTACTGAAAGAATATTTCAGCAGATAGTGCAAACATGTTTTAAAATATCTATTGTATATGTGCAAGTTCTTCCTGTATACCTCCCAGGATGAGACTGCATGCTATTTTCATATACTACCTCACAGAATATTAGAAGATCTTCTCCTCACAAGTAGTGAAATGTGAATAGACCATATAATCTGTAAACCTGAGGTATCCAGAATATGAAAAAATGAATTTCTACACAATTATTCATTTAAAAAGAATATACAGCTAACTTACTTTGCTGGAATAGGAATTCCACTGTCATCAAAAAGTTTAAGAAACACCCAACCACAACTTAATTCTCCTCTTTCACCAGTTGACTAGGAAATAAAAGAAATAGAAAACTTAATGCCATAATCAAACTTATAGGCACAAACCAAGTAAGGAACAAAATTATTACTGACCTTTAAAACTAAAAAAAACATCATCATCATCATCATCATTGTCATTTTAATTCTTTACAATGATTCTTCTTATTTTCATAAGAAAATAAGTGAAACACAGTAGAATCCCATTTTAATTGCAGGTCAAACAGTAAAGGCTTTTAAAATAAAATTCTACCTTGTGAAATTGCTCTTAAATATCCCCTAAACCTGATAATGTATTGTGGTTATTGTTTCTTAAATGATACATTTTGTGGAATGATCTCAAACCACATCAATATTATATGAGATTATGAAGCTTTGTATCATTGAGAGACAGAATGAACAAATTAAATCATTCAAGGATCTTCTGCTCAGAACTTGATCCCCACTGGGGCTTGCCTGGGGGGGGACTGTTCCCCCTCCTGTCCTACACACTCACAATACATATGTATGAATTTGCCTTAAAGAAATGAAGGAGAGGTAATATTGATGTAGTAATAATTGGGTCTCTGGGTTACCCTAAGACCATTTATATATGCTACACCTACCAAGCTATTAGAAGGATGTGGCAACATTTAATTACTATGATAGACACACACCCACTGGTTCAGTAGTTTATATGACATAAATTAATCCAACTTTCTGGTGTAAACCACTGTGTAAAAATACCACTGAGCACCTTCTATCACCTTCTGTGATCCCATCCTTTTCGATATTTATTCTTTAAAAGCACTAGAGTTATAAATGTAATCAAATACGCTTTTCTTTTCTTTTGCTACTGCAAAAACATTACATATAAAATTAGAATCCTATTACAACTCTATTACACATAAAAACTTAAAGTATTTAACTTGTAAATATATACTTTTTTTAAAAAACTTCCCTTTTTAACTGATAAATTAGAAAGTTTTATCTTTCAATGAACATACATTGCGAATGTAAGAGATTCCAAGTTCAAATAATATTCCAAGATCAGGAGATGAAGAATTGGACCTGATAAAACAATCACCATCAAGCAAGCAGGGCAAGATCCCAGTAACCTGAAATAATGAAAATTAAAAGTTACTAATAAAAATTAGAAACAAGAGGGAGGTTTCAGTTCTATTCATCCATAAATAGTTGATGCTTTTGCATCATAATGCAGGTCTTACAAAGGAAACAAAAAGAAGATGAACGGACTCTTCTATACCAATGACTTGGTATTTAAAAATTTAACTTTTGTGTCAAAGGGATATATTTTTACCTTCACTTACCCTTTGTTTAGAATAGAGGCTAATGTGAAACAAGTATTATACCTAGGTCCTCAGAGGTGTTAGAAATAGTTAGCATGTATAGAAATTTATGTCAACCAAAGTTCCTTGGAAACAGAACAAAAATTAAAAACTACATACACACATTTTCTCAACTTTCCTGGTGCACACCATGTAGATTGTCCTTTCCGTTCCCTTTTGCCTATTCCATTCCCTCCCCCTCAGAACCACATCCCTCTTTCTTGCCTATACAATCCTACCCGTCCCTTATGTCTGGTTTTTCTACTACAGAACCTTCCCTAAACCTAAGAAGCAAAGTTAATTTCAACCTCCTCTGCTCCAAAAACACTTGGGAGGTCCACAACATTATATTCTGCCCCTGTGACATTTAGCAGTACCCACCCCATAGGGCTATTCTCAAAATTAAATGAGATAATGCACCCGGGAGCTTATCATAATATTTGGCACATGGTTAAAGCACCACAAGTAGATGTCCTCTATTTGTGGACTGGTATAGATGAATCCTACCCATCTGCTTTTTGTTTTCTTTAGAAGACATGTATTATGATGCAAAAGCACCAACTACACTGGTCAACAGTGAGATCATAACTGACTTAAAAAGGCCCTAATCTGCAGTATCTTGGTGTGCTGAACATGAATATAACCCTGAAATTTTTTTATTAGCTCTCGTTTTGAAGATATGTCATATAATTCATTGTATATGTTTCACCGTGTAAATTTATCCAGTAGGACTGCAACAACATCCTCATTCAGCCTAGAATGATGTAATATTGCATCCCATTGCACAATACCATCATGCACACATCATCCAGACTTGACTGAATCATTTTCTGATGCAATGCAATAATAATGCCAGGCAGCTGCTGAAGTAAGCTGACGTCAGCAGTGCACTATAGAAAGCCCTGCTGGAAAGGTTGAGCATTGAAAATATTTCAGGCTTTGTGCAAGACAGTTTAAGCTACTGTTCCATAGAACTGTTATTATTTTATCCATTTAGGCACAATACAGAACAGTCATGCCTCGAAAGTGCATTAACAGCGTGGACAATTTCTGCTCTATTTGTGGGGAAGTGACATTTGCCAACCAGAAGAAAAGTATCACATCTCAAGTGAAGAAGGCTTATCATCTTTCTTTTGGATGCAAGGTTGGTGACCAAGAAAGCCTTGGGACCCACCATATATGCTGTGCTACATGTACAACACAGCTTTCACAGTGGTTAAAGGGCAAAAGACCATCAATGCTGTTTGCAGTCCCCATGGTGTGGAGCGAGCCAAGCAACCACATAAAAGACTGTTACTTCTGCTTGGTTCCTTCTTTTTCTGGCAGAATAATGAAGCAAAAGAGGTCAAGAATAGTCTACCCAAACACTCCGTCTGCACTGAGATGACCAGTTCAACAACTTGCTGCAGGGGGATGCAAAACAGGCATGGAATGCTTTCCGCCTAGTGTCTACAAACTTTCTTGGGAATGTTAGGGCAGAAAACTACAAGGAACTAGTAGAAGACATGCTGATGCAGTATCAGAAACTTCGCTGCAATATGTCTCTAAAGATCCACTTCCTTCATTCCCCTCTGGATTTCTTCCCTGCAAACTGTGGTATGGTTAGTGATGAACATGGTGAACGTTTTCATCAAGCTATCACATCAATGGAACAAAGATACCAGGGAAAATGGTCCACTACAATGCTGGCTGACTACTGCTGGACACTCCCCAGAGATGCTCCTGAACAGCTGTATAAGAGACAAGCAAAGAAATCTAAGCAGTAGCCTATGACTTGATTTTTTACAGGTATTAACCATAGGCTATTACTATTGGCATGCATTTCGTGATGTAAACATTCATTTATTACAGATTGTAAAAAAAAAACTAGAGACAAAATTAGAATTTGACTGTCATATTCATGTTGAGCACATACAAATTGATAGGAAATGACTAATTTTATTTCAGTGATATGACTTTTATAAAAATTTGTTGACTGGTGCTATTTATGGATGAATGGAGCTGAAAGTTCCCTCCCATAACAATCTAATAATTTGCTATTACGCATGTATATGTGTCTTCCCTACCGACAGGTAATACTGACAATAACCATAATACTTTGGAAGAATGCCTTGTACCTAACAGATACTTCATTTCATTCAACAAAGTAATATATATTTATTACCCATCACTTCAAATAGTTTTTTTTTTAAGTTTGCTTTTAGAGGAAACATATTGATACATTTTTAGTTAGTATTTGGTTTCTCCCCTCAGGCAGAGTCCCTATACAAACAGTTCATTTTATATCTGGGAAAGTATTAGAAAGTTCTATCCTAAACAGTTGACATCCACAGAGATGCAGTGGCAGAATTTTGGAGTGTTATGGCAAAATAAAAGCAGCAGCGTGCTCAGACGATCAAACTGAACATTTAGGAGACGTTCTTTAGACAAGTGTGGATACAAGCAGCGCACAAGCAGGTGGCTGGGCCTCCTCCACATCCTGTGCCCTCTCACTGAAACTCCATCAGGCCTTATGGTCTTTTGAAGCAGTAAGAGGAAGTTTAATGAAGGGTTGTTAGGATACAGTGACACAAGTTAGTTATGGGAGAAAAGTAAATACTAAAGTAATAAAACTTTGGGGGCAGAAAAAGAGTAAAATAAAATAGACTTTAAACAATAAATATTACTAAAAAAAAAATCAAGGCATCTTTATTTTCACTGGCATCTAGGTAACACTGACTCAGTAGCTGGAGACCAGCTGACCTCATTCCAATCTTTTTTGTTCCAATCTTGCCAGTACCTGGGTGTAATGTGCCAGACCCCCAGGCACCACCCTTGGTTTTATCTGCAGAAGCACAGTTCTCATTGGCACAGCCAGAGATTTCATTTTTGAAAAACACTTCCTAAATTTTATCTTTTTGTTTTCATTTTTTATCAAAGGTCGTTTTCTGGAAATCCATTAAATGGGATCATTCATTCATTAAATGGGATCACTCATATGAATTATAACTTTGATGAGGCAGAAACATAAGTAATTTATACTGAAATCCTCAAAAAACATTAAAGAATCTAAAGTTTGTCTTGTTCCTTATATTCTGTGCTAAACATAAATATGCTATTTCAGAAATACACTTTGATAGCCTCATCTTAGAAATTAATTGCATAACACTTAACAGGTAAAAGAAATTCATTTTTCATTCTGCTCACTCACAGATTACTTACCTGGGGAGAAAAGGTCCATGTTTTGGGCTTTTTAGGCTGCCATGTGGCTCTGACTGTATGAATGTTGCTCAGAACCTGAAATGAGATTTTCCAATCTGAATTTGTGTTGTAGAGAACTCTGAACCACCACACTTCCACATTCCAAAGAGTCAGCAGTGTCTACAACTAAGTGGAACAGAGCGGGAAGTGGATCCAACATGCAACTGGATTTTCAGTTGCCAGCCAGCCCTGCTGACTTAAGACTGCCAGCCCCTACCACACAAATTGGCATGAGCCAAATTCCTTAATCTAAAACTTAATCTGAAGGGTTTTTTTATTCCAATTTATATTTAACTTCCTGTTCCTCTGCAGTTACTTATCACTACATGTTTCAGAACAGAAACAATTTTATCATTGCCTAGATTCTTTTTAATATATTCTACTATGTCTAATATCACATCAATTTATTTTTACATTTCAAGAATCTGGATGTAAGGTCCACATAGACTAATTTAATGGTAAAATTACTTAATGGTACTTAATGTTGAATTCAATAGTATTTAATGGTAAATTATGAATGCTAGTAAAATAAAATGTGAAAAGTGAAATCCATACCTCCCCCCCAAAAATCAAAACTTCAAACTGCATAATAAGGTCTGATTCTAGACAGGGGTTGAGGGTTGGGGGTTAAAAGTAATACTAATGGTAGAAGTTATAGCATTACTAGATAGTGGGAAAGAGAGTATCACTGAAGTAAAATATGCCTCTAAAGATATATGAAGAAATAAAAACCTAATAATACAAAAAAAAAAAAACCCAAAAACCAAAATCACCCCTGAACACAGAAATTAAGAAAATATGCTAGTATATGTAGTTAAATATTATTTTTAAAAAATGGCTAAAGGAAGTTCTCTAAACAGAAAGGACATGATAAAATAAGGAATCTGAAAACATCAGGAAGAACAATGGAAAGAGAAAGAATAGGGTAAATGCAATAGTCTCTTGAGCTTTCTAAATTATGCTTGGTGGCTGAAGTATAAATTAAAATTTTGTGTGATGTTTCTGAATATATATATAGTTTTAGTAATAAAACTTTTTATCTGTAAGTAGGCTTAGACTTATTAAAGCAGCATTCTTAAGTAAACAACAAGAGTACCTGTGTAACTATTAAATATGTTTTATAACTTCTCAATTTGGAAATCAGACATCTATTATTTTTGTAAAAAATAACTTCTATTATTTTGATATTATTAAAAATAAAATTCCATCTTTCTCTTATACGTGAGAACAGAAAAAGGTATAGCAAAAAGTATCCTTACCAGACCTAAAGAAAAGACACAATTCATCTTATCCTGGTCACAAGGACACCTACTGGCACATTTAAGGGAGTGGTTTCATGCGGTGAGAAGTGAGGGAGGATGGCTACAATAACACAAGTTCTTTTACTCCCAGTGCAGATGAAAGGACAGATACTTTCTCCATGCTGGGAGTTAGAATATACTAGCATGAACAAGCTAAGTCCACAAACTCCTCCAGACCTGATCTGCTCTCGGTGAATAGCACCACCATCCCTCCAGATGTGGAAGCCAGACACCTAGTGTCATGACTGACACCAAGTTCTCCCTCTCAACTTCACAGCAAATCCATCACTAAACTGTGTGGGTTTTTACCTTCTAAATATATTTGCAAGCCACAGTTCTTACCTGCACTTCCACTTCCCTTATCTAAGTTATCATCATCATCTCTCATCTAACACTCTGAACACCTACTATACCTTACGTACAGTTCTAAGTACTTTATGTCAACTTATTAATTCTCACATCAACCTCAAGAGATGCTGAGGTCCAGATAAGAAAGTGAGAGAGAGTAAGGTCAAGTGATTTGGTCAGCATCCTACACCCAGCAAATAGAACCAAGGTCAAACTCAGGCAAGCTGGCTCCAGATTATTTTGTCTTTAAGGCAACACTTGTCACACTTTGACCACCACACCATATCATTGCCCCCTAAATGGTCTATCCATGTTCCTCTGGTCCCTCTCTAATCCATCTCTAGAGAGGAGCTAGAGATCTTCCCAAAACATAAACCTCTACCACTTCCTCCAATGACTTTCCCTGTTTTTAAGATAAAGACATGACTTAGAGTGTCTTATGCTATATTCCTTCCTGACATCTCCCACTTCATCCCATCCTATACTTCCTTTTGCTTTCCACTTTCCAAGTTCTTCCCCATCAACACCCTTGCCTGTGTTGTTCTTTTGATCAGGAACACCAGGCCTATTCCCTCCTCAGATCTCAACTCAAGCATCACCTCCTCAGTAGAGAGCTGAGCCTAGTGATTTGAGATTAATTTTCTAAAGTAAGTAAGTATCTAGCATGATAAATTTCCCTCTCAGGAAGCAATGCTTCAGCTAACATCTCACAAATTGTTAGGTTTTCATTTTTGTTCAAAATATTTTCTCATTTCCTTTGAAACTTCCTTCAATTCTTTGATTACTTATAAATTGGTTGCTAAATTTCCAAGTATTTAAATTTTTTTTCCAGATATCTTTCTGTTACTGAATTCTAATTCAACTCCATATGATCGAAAACTATACATTATTATTATTATTATAATACATTATTATTATACATTATTATTATTATTATTATTATTATACATTATTATTATATATGATCGAAAACTATACATTCACTTAAAAGAATGTATATTTTACTATTTGGGAGTGAACTATTGTACAAATGTCTGTAGATCCAGTTTGTTGATGGTGTTACTCAGTTCTTTTATATAGCCTTTCTAATTTTCTATGCACTTAATTTACAGACTGCTGTTAAAGTTTCTGACTATAATTGGAACTAGTTTTCCCTTTTAGTTCTATCAGTGTTTCACTTCATGTATTTTGAAGCTCTAATGTCAGGCATGTACGTACACATTTAGGAACATTCTATCTTCTTGGTGAAACACATACTTGCCGTGCAACATTTATCTTTATTCTGTACTTTTCCCTCTTTTGGCATCTACTTTGTCCAAAATTATTATTTTTTGAATGGTTTATCATTATTCATCCAACTACTTTTTAACTTGCCTTTATTACTATAGTTAAGGCACACATTATTATAGTTGCCTACATTAATATAAAAAACTGGAAATAACAAGTGGTTAGCAAGGATATGGAGAAAAATGAATACTCCATTCCCACTGACAAACCTTTTATATAGGCCGTTCTCATAGGAGTGAGGTTATAACTTCTGTTATTAGTGGGAATGTAATTTAGTGAGGCCTCTACAGAAAAAGGTATGGCGATTCCTCAAACAAAAAAAAAAGGTATCACTATATGATATGACAATATCACTTCTAGGTATTTACCCAAAGAATATAAAAACACTAAAATGAAAAGAGTTATGCACACTTATGTTCATAGCAGCATTATTCACCATAGCCATGTCATGGAACCAACCTAAATGTCTAGCAACAGATAATGGGATAAAGAAATTGTGGACTATATACTCAATGGAATACTACTTATTTATTAACAAAGATGAAATCATGTCTTTTGGGAGTAATTGGAGGGATCTTGAGGTGATTATGCTAAGTGGAAATAAGTCAGAAAGTGAAAGATAGTTATTGATGGTTTTACTTGGTTATAAATAACCAAGGAAAAAACTGCAAAACAACAAGAATAATTCTTAGACTGAAAAATACACTGGTTTCCAGAGCATGTGGGGACGAGAGAGGGAGGGAATGACTAGGGAAAGGGATAGGTTGTGGTGGAGGGTCAGTGAGGTGTGTACACATATGGAGGTGTGAAGTGAACTCTCAAAATTAATAGTTATATAAATGATTGGCAACTCAATAAAATGAGCAGAAAAAAAACCTTTTCCAGTTTTATTGAGAAATAATTGTCACACATGACCATATAAGTTTGAGGCCTACAGCATGATAGTGTGGTTTACAGACATGGTGAAGCAATAGCCACAATAGGTTCAGCTCACACCCACCTTCTCATACAGAATAAAAAGAAGGGAAAGAAAAAAATAGGAAAAAAAATTTCTCCTTGCAATGAGAATTTTTAAAAATTCACTAATGGTTGTTGAAACTTGCAAAATGCGTTGTTTTATCTACTGATATAGTTACATGACTTCAATTTTTTTAATATAGCAAATTAAAATGATGTAAATTCAAATGTTAAATATTGGTCACATCAGTATGTACACTTAAATTCCGGTAATAAATGACAATTAGTCACAATATACTATCCTTTTTACATATTGCTAGATTCAATTTGCTAATATATTATTTAGAAGTTTTGTTTATTATTCCTAAAGGATACTGGTCTTTTAATTTTTCCTGTTTATAATGCCTTGTCATATTTCTATAACATGTTTTTCCTGACCTTATAAAATGAGTTGGAAAGCATGTCCTCTTTATCTAGTCTGTTAAAGAGTTTGTATACCATTGGTATTTCCTCCTTAAGAGTTTGAAGGAATTCACTAGTAAATCCATCTGGCTCTAGTTTTCTTTGTTGGAAGATTTTTAACTACAGTTTCAATTTTCTAACAAGAGGTTAATAAAATTTTCTGGTTTTTTCTTGTGTCAGTTTCAGTAAATTATGGTTTTCAAGGAATTTATCTATACTGTAAAATTTATCAAAAATGAAAGACGTTCACATCATATCCCCCAACTGTCCTTTTAATGTCTGGGATCTGTGTGATCTATTTGCTAGTCAGGTCCTCTTAATCCTTTCTTTTCTTTCTTTCTCTTTTTAAAATTTCTTGGTCAATCTTGTAAGGCATCTCTCAGTTTTACTAATGTTTTCAAACAATAAACTTTTGCCCTTTTTTGATTTTCTTGTTGTTCATTTTTTCTATTTCATTAATTTCTACTCTTATCTATTACTTTCTCTAAGCGTTTCTGCTTTAACTCTTACCTTTCAAGCTTCTTGAGTTAGTAGATTAAAGACTTTAAACCTTTCTTCTTCTGTCTAGTATACACAATTATAACGATACATTTTTTAAGCTGTAAATTTCCATCTAAACATTGTTTAAGATGAATTAATAAAAAATCCACTTTTTTAAAGTCATTAAAATCCTTTTGTTTGAATCTTAGTAAGATATATTACCTTAGGAATTAGTGGGGGAATAAAATGGAAAAAGGCACAAGAAAACTCTGATTGGCAAGGGTCCATATCTTGATTGGGATAATGGTTATATAGCTGTACTTAAGACCTGGACTATACATAACACTAGAAGATAGGCATTAGTACCTTTTCATAGGCAACAAATCAAAGGCCCAGAGGAGCTAACTGTGATGCACCAGCAGCACACACTTAGCAACTAGAAGAGCCAGGAGTTAAGTCTATGTAATCAGAACCTATGTGGTTTGCACTCCACAACATACTATTTTACAAATATATTCATACACACACATATACACATAGACATACATATAGATTGATAGAGACATATATATATATGTATATATATATATAATGAGAGAGAGATTGAGAGGAAGAAAAGGAGATGTCATGCAGTACATGTTGAATACAGAACATTAACAAAATATTTTTCCACCCTGATGTAAACTGATTAACTCCTCAATAAGCTTACCTTATTACCATCAAACAGACAGAGGCGGACATGTCTACTGAGAACCTGAAGACTCATTCCTGGAAAAGGGATCATTTTACAGCTCCACAGGGTCAGAATCAATGAAACACGACTTGGTCTTGACCTAATCTGAGAGCAAAATTAGTTATAAAAAAGGTTTACTTTTATGGCTTCTAAGACAAATCCATTTTTAAAGAGTATTTCATAAATATTTAAGAAAATACACATAGAATAAAAAACCAAACAAAATTTTATACACAAACATACACACAGAAGAAAAGTTTCAAAAGTCTGTTTGATTTAAACAAAAATTTTAGGTACCTTTTTCATAAATATTCATATCTTAAATATTTTCAATTTTGGATAAATAAAAAAAGATGAAAGGAACTGGTAAAATGTATGTCCCAACCATTAAATCATTGTATTCCAAGTACACTCTTACGGTTCACTCCTACAGAATGTGGGTAAGGGTAGGAGGTTCCCACAGCATAGTAACATTAATTTATCCAGCATTAATTTATCCAGCTAGCTCCTCCTTATTTTAATTTCCAAACATTTATAGACCTTGTTCCTTGCCTTCCTATAGAGAAGTTTTAACAGAATGATCTGACGATTTAATATGATTATCCAACTCTACATCACAGATATAATTCAGAATACGAATAAATAAAAATAAAAATTGGCATTCTGGTTTCCTCCTGAAGAGCATCTTCAGTTCTTAAGATCTGCTTTAAGGTCATGGGCCTTTCCTTTAAAGTAATTTATGTCATCACAAAAAAAAAAAAAAAAAAAAGAAAAAGTATCTACCAGCTCATCACCTTTTCAATTTAAGAAATGAAAGCCAAAAACTTAGTTCTCTGGGTACAATTTCATAAGATTAAATACATTTATTCAAGTTCTAGCTCACTAAATAGACCAAATATAACATCTTTGTTGACTTGCAATAAAAGAATATTCTAGGCAATGCTTGTGTTGAGAGAAAAGGGGGCACAAAAATTTTATGCCACTCCTCCCCATGGGACCTGACCACAATTTGATTGTCTTTCTCTTAAGACTCTGGGAAGGGAAGGGATAAAAAATAGAAGGTAAGTAGGAAGAAGAGTGACAAGTTCTAATATGGTTTATATCTAAAAGTGTTTATATCTGAAAAGGAGGAGAATAGAATTAAATATCAAGAGGATTTTCTAATTCAAATACTGGAGATATTAGGGATCCTTTACTCTAAGCTCATCCCCCCAAAAGTATTAAACTGCCAACTTCCTTATTCCTACTTAATTAAAATAATGTTATAACCACTACTTCTATTACTAAGAATAACAATGATTCTACCTAACATTGTTATTGAGCTCTTATGTGCCAAGCACTATTTTAAAGCCCATCACAAATAATAATGTACTAATTCTCACAAGAACTCCATTTTAGAAGCATTATTATTCCCTTTTTACAAATGAAGAAGTTAGGCAAAGAATGATGAAGACTGATACCTAGAAAGATCATTTCCTTTGTAACAGTGGGACAAGAGAACAATGGAGAAGAGAAATAAGATGAAGTCAAAGTGCAAGTCCAAGTTTCACATTAGCTATGGAACTGTCAAGATGTGTTTTCAAATGATAACACAGGAACTTTTTTAGTTTTCTATAATGCATTAACCAATTTACATTTTACTGTATATATTTTACGTATACTCTTAACCATGACAAAAATCTGAAAAAGTTATTTTTTTGATATTATCTATACTTACAGTGCCTGTTTTAGCATCCCACATTAGATCTCTGAAGGCCAACTGTGAAGGTGTGAGCTCTGGCTGTACAAAGTAACTTGCTCGAAACTGATTCCCTGAAAAAATAGTTTTTCCTTCATTTTCTTACAAAGAAAAGAATGAAATTCAAAACCAAAATTCATGACATTATGCTATAAACTTAGGGAGTACACACTTCCAAAATGCCAAACTTCTTACCAGCAATTTGCTTGCTAATATAGATGTGCAATATAGACTTATACATTGAAAAAAAAATAGAAAGAAGCCTAAGATACAAACACAAAGAGCTGATCTTAAACGAGCTTTAATAAATATCTTTTTTTTTTTTTTTTAGAAATATCTTAAAGATTTCCAGGCCAATAAATTCACCCATGAGGAAGATGATCCATTCAAATATTTTTATAAAGTGCAGAACGTCTGCAAATATGTTTTTGAGATTTTAGAAAAAATATATAATCATTAATTTCACTTCTTAACACACATTCTTAAATGGTTGTTCCATATTTTAATCATGAAGAATACTTACTATAAAGTCATTTAGTTCAAGAAATTGTTTTAGAGTTCCTACTCTGTGCCAAGTACTACTCTAGGAATTGGAAATACAAATGTGAATCAGAGCAACATGGCTTCTGCCCTTGTTAGTTTACAGTTTAGTGAGGGAAACAATTTTTTAAATAATTTAGTAAAAAGAATAAATAAAGTAACTATAAATTGACTTAGACCTATAAAGGGTGTTAAAGAGATTGGGAGTAGGGGAACCTACATTTCTCAAGGAAGGCACCTCTGGGAAGGACAAAAGGACATGAAGGAGATGGGCTTTGGGGGAGGGCTGGGAAAAGTTTTCCTATCAGAGCATCCTCTAAGCAGCTCTTCCATTGATAACTCAAGAACTCAGGATGTACAAGAAGCCTCACTCCAACATCATTTTGCTTTAAAAGGATTAAAAGTTGCCAAGAACAAGAAATATAAGAATGAATAAGAACACAGAAATGCCAACTAGATATAACCCCTTGGAAAAGTCTTGCTGTGAAGAAAAGCAGTCAGGAAAGCTTCAGCTGGAATGGGATAGGGTTGGGGGGATGCTAGTTCTTGAAGGTGGGAGGTGCTAGGCATGCTAGTACTACTGATGAATCAGAAGGGGAGAATGAATCAGGCAGAATGAATCAGGGGGAGCAGGCAGAAGAAACAAAACAGAGGTGATAATTAAGAGTCATATTTTTTAAATAAAGGAAAGGGGCTGGAACTAGAGAACAGGTAAACAGACTGGCCTCTGAAAGGACAAGGGAGCTTTCCTCCACTTTCACAGGAAAGACAAAGGCCCATAGCTTGTTTTGGCTATGGCAGAAAAATGATACTTAAACCTTTACTATTTAACTAAAAGTATGTGCTGACGGATTGACATCTGTTACCTTCCTCTAGAAGCTGGAAGAGTAGGGAAGGCCTGAACCCCGCAGGAATAGCTCCCATTGTAGTTAACACATCAATAGAGTTTATCTGCTGAAGACAGTAAAAACAAAGTTGATCAGCTTGTCTCTATTCACATTTTCTCACCTCTATAATACTTATTATAGAGTATAGCTATATACTATATACTAGTATATATACTAGTATATATACTAGTGCTATATACTATAGCACTAAAACCCAAAAAAAGCAAATGTAAATGTACAGAGTTCAGTGGGAGAATACGGTAATTTAACACCAAATTCCTGAGAGCATGTCATCACTGAGTTGTGGCTTCACCCACAGACCTGAACAGGGCCCAGGAGGCAGGGCTCTGTGCTCCAGAACAACTGTTTCCTGCATATCCCTCATCAAAATGTCCCTACTCTTGTTCTGCTCTACATTCTGCCAAATAACAGATGAGTTTATATCATAAACCGATATGCACTGAAGAATGGCTTTTTTGTATATGTGTACATGCACAAACACACACACAGAAACATGATGCATAAATGATAAATAGTTTGTTAAAAGGCCAGGAGGGATACTTACTAAACTGTTAATGGGGATTCCTTTGGGGAGCAAGGGGATGCATTTTTTTTTTTGTATAATTTTTTGACTGATAAGATTATGTTCCTCACTTTTTTTTAGGTTTTCAGAATTTAAATCAGGATATATCCAAATGATAGCAAGTTCAGGTAAAATCAATGAGAGGCATTTCCAAGCCCTCAAATATACTCTTCTTACAGAAAAGAACTAATGAGAGATATTAGTGCATAGACTTACAAAACCTGAAATAATGTCTTATGCTCTGTACATTCCATGCCCTTTGTCCTGTTTAAGATCCAATACTATTTTCTTTTTTTTTAAATTTATTTATTTATGCATACAAGCTGGGGTACAGACCAGAGGTGTGGGACGGTGAGACAATTCACCAGAGACAGAGTGGGGAGCAGAACAGGCAGATCGACTGAAATACACTGCTGAGAGGAGCAGCGGGCGAGACAGGAGAGGTCTGCCATGCCATGTGGGAAGCTCCCTGGCCTGGTATTGAACTTGTGCTGCAGTGGCTCTGGACAGATTCATATTGCTGCGCTTAACCTGTTGCGCCACCAGGGAGGACCAGATCCAATACTATTTTCTAAAGTCTCCACCCTGCTTTTAATCTAAGCTCTATTAGAACTATTAGATAACAAAAGGAGACAGGATTAAATACCAACCTCTGAGATAGCTTTTCGGACCGCATTCCAGTGAGAATCAGTTCTGGGAAGACAAATTAGCAAGGTGAGAACATGGACAGGTTATGCCTTTTCATGCAACTAAGGAAGTTCAATAATAGAAAAGCAAAGTATATAATTGTAACTCCTACAAACAGTGATGTCTAGATGAAACCACCATAGAATAATATGCACCAAAAATAATCACAAAATTAAAACAGTGATGATCTTTAAGTAAAAGTAATATGAAAAGCAGTGTGCTCAAAAACTACAAGTTGTATCCATTTCAATAAATTCTTGAAATGTTTATAACAGTAAAAATAAAAGCAAGTAAATAAACAGTTTCCTAAGCCTTCTTTGATAGCCCCTCACACCTTTTCACCTTTGTTTAGCTGCTTCGGCTCCCTCTGCAGTTTCATCTCCATCTTCTGCATCTTCTTCACAGCTTTCCTCACTTGATTCTTGGCCATCTTTATTATAAGTCTGAAAAATTATTAAAATATAAAGTGCCTTTACCTAGTATACAAATCAACCAATAAAATTACCTTCAGAAAGACACAAGTGTAGATAAAATGGGCTTGTGAACATAGAGTGAGCATTCTGGGAGCTCTATGTCTGGTCTAGCAGGCAAGAGAGCAAAACCACCTGCAGGAAATCTAATAGTTGTAGGTAAACCAATTTACACACACACACACACACACACACCTCCTCACTAATGACCAAGAAGCCAAATAAAGACTATTTAAATAATGGCTACCTAGCCTTTGCCTCTCCATAGTGCATTCTATAGAAATCAGGGAATTAAATATTGGACCCCAGTATTTACTCTCCTCTGCACATAGATGGCACCTCTCTAGATCAAGATAACTTGGAAATAGAAGGATCTAAATCTATAGATGAAAATCCAGAAGTCTCTTGTCAAAAATAATTATATTTCTTATGTCAATGACTCACTGTTCTTCTTTAAATATACTGAACTCAAACTTGTGATTGTAGAAATAGCTCTCAGACTTAAATCCATTGAACTGCTTCTGCAGACTTGAATCCTTACTTTGATGATCTAATAAAGTCTTTGTCTAAGTATCACTGAGACTTTTATTCCAGTTAACAGGCAACTCAGAAATTCAGGGAAAAGATTTCAACACATGATTGATAACTTTACTATTTGAAAGAGTTACAAGCAGTTTCAATCAAAATAAATTCCTAGAGAAATTTATTCAAATGAAAAAAGAAAGAATGATAGAAATTTTAAAAACTATAAAAGGGTTATAAGAAAATAATCATGAGATGGGGAAACCCTTTCCAATTATGATAAAACCAAAAGTCCTAAGTGCAAATTTGACAGATTCAGCTACTTAAAAAATAAACATGGCTGAAAGTCAGCAAAACATGTCAGAGATTTCTATGAGTTAATAACCTAGTTATTAAAATATTATGAAAACTCTTATAAGTCAGAAAGATTTTTAAAAATTCCTTAGAAAAGTCATCAAAAGAACTAAAAAAGTGATTTATAGAGAAGGTAAAGAAATGATCATAAAGTATATGAAATGATGCTCAGCCTCACTGACAGCACAATGAAAGCAAACAAAACAACAGTAAGCTTTGTTTGCTGACTGTCCCACTGGCAATATTAAAGAGATGATGACAGCCATCACTGAAAATGTGTGGGGAAACAAATACTCTCAGACGCTGGGGTGGGAGTACAAACAGACAGAACTTTTCTGAAAGGAAATTTGGCAAAATCAATCAAAATATTTTAGGGAGCAAAATTCTGCCACTCTAAAATAAGTCTTTTTGGCCAAAGGTTGGTTTATTGGGGGGGGGGGTGCTCTAAAGGCTGGGCTGCTTTAAAAATAATAGACAGATGTAAACTCCTTGTAACAACATCTCCCTCTATGTTTTTTTCCCTCATTTCTTCTCAATGGAGACAGCAGACTTTAATCTGCAAAAAGGTTGGAAACAACCTAAATATCCATCTATATGAGATTGGAAAAAAGGACCTAGACCTATCTGTGCAATACTATAGACACTGGCCACATGTGGCTACTGACACTTGACTAGTCCCTATTGAGATGTTCTGTAAAGTGTGAAATACACATTAGAACTTGAAGATTTAGTGTGAAAACAAAGTTTTTTTAAATGCTGATTACATGTTGAAATGATATTTCTGATATATTGGATATTATAAAATATACTATTAAAAATAATGTCATCTATCTCTTTTTACTTTTTTTTACAATGGGTATGATAAAATAAAAAACATATACTTGGATTTTATTCCTAGTTTCTAGTATAGAGTTCCTAAAACTCTTGGAATTTCTTATTGATAAGAGTGTTGTTGCTATTTATAGCGAGCATTTTTAGCCATACTTGAGATTGTGAGCCTGAGCTGATTGGCCAGGTAGTGATGGTGGGTATCTCGACACCTTAAAGATGGGGGCTGATTGCCAGAGGAACCCATCCTGTGATGAAAGGGCTGGAATTTCAGCATTCCCCATCCCTTCCCTCCTTCAGGGCTGGAAGAGAAGTAGTAGATAGACTTCAATCACCAACGACCAGTGATTTATCAGTCATGCCTACGTAATGAAACCTCTGTAAAAACCCCTAGGTTTAGGGGGCTTCCGGGTTGGTGATGACTTTGAAGTGCTGGGAGAGTGACTCCTGAAAAGGGAAGAACAGGGCCCCACTCCCGCCACCTCTCAATATCTTGCCCTATGCATCCCTTCTGTTTGGCCGTTCCTTAGTTATAACTTTTATAAAACTGGTAACCATGAGGAAGGAATTTTCCAGAGTTCTGAGTCCTAGCAAATTATCAAAACTGTGGGAACCAGGCCTCCTTGGTGACCTAGGGGTTAAGTCTCAGCACTCTTACTGCTACAGCCTGAGGTCTGAGTTCAATCCCCAGGCAGGAAGCTGACCCACATGGCGCAGCAGGGCTCTCCTGTCTTGCCCACTGCTCCCCTCAGCAGTATATTTCAGTCAATCTGCCTGTTCTGCTCCCAACTCTGTCTCTGGTGGATCCTCTCACCCGCACACCTCTGACCTACACCCCAGCTCTTCCATGGGACGGGAAGGGAAGGGAAGGGAAGGGAATGGAAGGGAAGGGAAGGGAAGGGAAGGGAAGGGAAGGGAAGGGAAGGGAAGGGAAGGGAA